>BHFT01066529.1:0-19044 GCA_004320025.1 Laticauda laticaudata | reverse complement strand
GAAACATGGCTCCAACGCAATCTCTCCCCTGACTTCATTAACACTTACGTAATAAGACTTTCATGTTGATATATCGCCATCATGAATCCATAGCGAGGAGGTGGTGTTGCTGATCTTCAGTAAAAAGATTCCTACATCTAAAAAACAGTTCAGTTACCACAGAGCTGCTATGCCTGAGACCATTGTCTGTGGAACTGTCCTTAAATATCACATTTCAGTCTTATTATGTTACAGAGCCCCTGATTATGACAATCTGATACATGAAACAAGCTAAATACACTACTAACATAATGGCAGCATCCTGCCCACATGCTTATAGTCTTTCTTGCGTACTTCATCTCCCTCATATTAACTGGACCTCTTAACAAATGTACAACTGACCCTTAACGAATGTACAACTTACCCCACACATGCAAACCACTATAACCATTCAGTCCCAAATCTGGACTAGAACAACATCCAACAACACTGACTTAATCAAACTTGCCTCATCTCATCTTCTGCAATATGTTTGAATTCAGGTTTACGGAATACAAATGAAAGAATCCTTTTCCAACAACGTGACCCACAACATGCATTGACTTTTGTTCAACATACGTCCACACAAAAATCATCACAAGACAATGGAATCCCATATGTATAATCAAAAAAGGGCAACTATGATCTTATAAACAACGGATCTCTCATCCCCTGTGTTGGCAATTTTCTATTCACTGGATGCAATACTGTAGAAGACCATTACAACATATTTCACTTGCGAAGTTCAAAAGAGTTCACCTATACTGGACCTTCATATATACTCACACTCCAAAACAGAAAAAAGCAGTAACACTACCCACAACAGTAAAGAAGCTTCACATCTCAAAAAGAAATCACTTTGGTAGAAGAATAAATCTGGTCACAGTTGCCCACTTCAAAGCCACATAAAAAAATTTATGTCACCAGATAAAGACTGATATTACCAATTATCACCATTAAACCAAGAGGAAAATCTTTATGCACCAATTTTCCACCTGTGCTTTCAGCAATTTTTATAAACAACAAACTAAAAGACTCAAGATCCATTCCACCCCGGAAAAGCGAATCCTTAATGGTAAAAGACTGCAACAACACCATTGAAAGCCAACCTCTCTTTCAACTACATATCTTTGGCTCAATATTTGTAAACAGAATGGATGCCATGCCCAGTATTTCCTAGGGTCGAATCACAGGACAAACTACAATCGAATCTATGTTACATAGTTGATTTTTACAGAAGCACAATGTTGAAAAAAGCACTACGCATATATCAAAAACCATCTCTATCTACTCGACCAGATGGAAATGTGCCTATTCTTTAAATAAAAGCAATTTCCACTGCACATAGCCAAAACCTCTCTAAGCAATTAATCTTTGAAAAATCTTTCAGGACCATCTCTTTGCCCAAAACTATGTTACAAGCCACGGTCATCCCCATCTTCAAAAAGGGGAAGACCCCAGCCTTAGTTGAAAATTACAGACCAATCTCATGCTGAGTAAGTATCATGGAATCAATTATTAACCAATCCCATCCTCCACACCAACGGATGGCAAGCTTTTTTGTCCGTTTTATATCCTCTTTGCATCCGTTGGTGCAGTGTGACAGGGGCTTTAGCAAATGAAATATTTCTATATCAGTAGCAACAAACTAACACTCCAAAAGTCTATTACTTTTACAAAACATTGTTAAAGAAAACAAACATTTTCTTGCTTTATTTAATTATTGAGCTGTTCCTTAATTTAAGAAGCCTATTTTAAGCATAATCCATTTCTTGTGAAAATAATATACATTTGCCAGAGACAGCACAGTTCCTATTTCCCCCTACTATTAAATATAACTTACCAATACAGTGCATCATTAATTCTAATGGGGAGTTTAAATAGTTATATGTTATTACAATGATTGACATGACAATATTAAACTATAAAGAAACATATTCTTAACTGGGAAACATTTGAAAAATCAATGTCAGCTTTCATCTCATAATTAATCTTTAACTGCAGAAATATGGCATACTAGATAATTTTAGAATATAGTTATATCTGATTTTTTTCTTATAATAATGTAAGATTCCACCCTTTTTTGCCAATTCCAATCAAATTCTCTTTAACCACATTATTATTTTTTGATAAGCTAAATGATTCTCTGCTTTAATCTTGAAAGTATAAAATCATTTTAATTGAGCCAGGAATTAAAATTAATATTAGAAATCCAATATAAAGGTTGATTGTAGTACACATGTAACATCAATTGAAATTTTGTGAGTCCAAGGGTCCCCAAACTTGGCAACTTTAAGACTTGTGAACTTCAATTCTAGGAGTTGAAGTCTACAAGTCTTAAAGTTGCCAAGTTTTCAGACCTCTGTTGGGCATAAGTCCTGTTGGACATAACTCTACTGAAGACCACTATAGCTGACTGGATATGTTAGATTGGAAGGGTGATCTCTTTCTCATAAAATATTTTATATTATATATTATATGAGAATATATTATAATTCTAATATATTATATTAGAATATGTTCTAATATATTATATTAGAACAATAATTTGGAACAATGTCACATTTGTCCTATTGATATTTAGTACTTATAATTACATTAAGTTGCGTCAGAACTGAAAGAATTTCCTATGTCACTCCAACTACTCATGTTTCTTAAGATTACAAATGCAGGATGTGTTACCAAAGAGATATATTGATCACCGAGAGTTTTGGAGCCCAGGTGTGATATGTCCAGTGTCTTTAAGTTTGGTACTCTATTAGTCAAATGAATCTTATTCTGCCTTTAGTACTAACTATGGATATTGCTGATTATGCTATCTCATTAATGCATGGCTTCCACTGACTGACAAAGGCCAATAGGTTGGGAAGTTCTCGTTCTTGACCAAGACAATTCCTATATGAATAATAAATCATACTTGGATGATTCAGCCATTTCATATAGTTAAACACTGGAAATAGGGCCCAAATTCAAGACACACACACACACACACACACACACGAGAATAATCTCAAATGCTGCAAACATCTGCAATTGGTTATATCTACATCTGAAGTTGTGTTGCTTGTCTCCAGGTAGAATGATAGAGTTGGAAGAGACCTTGGAGTCTTTTAGTCCAAATCCTTCAAGTGCAGGAATCTTTAGAGCATTTCAGACAAATGGGTGCTCATTCTTTTCTTGAAAACATGGAGTGACGGAGAACCCATGACTTCAAACAGAAAGCTGTTACACTGTTTAATAATTATCTCCATCAATAACTTCCTGCTTATTTAAAGTTTGGATTTCTCTATTTAAGGCTTCTATCCTTGGCTTTTGTGTCTCCTGGTTCGAATGCAGTATTGCAGGCTAATTCTACCAAGTGCCACCAGTTTGATTCTTTCAGCTTCAAGGTTGAGTCAGCCTTCTGAGGTTAGTAAAACAAAGACCCACATTTGGGGGGGGGCAATATTTTGACTCGGTAAACCACTTAGAGAGGGATGTAAAGCACTGTGAAGTGGTATATAAGTCTATGTGCTATTGCTACTCTAGAAAATAAATCTATAACCTTTTCCGTGTGATATTTCTTTATGTATTGGGCAACTGCTACTATGTTTGTTCTTAAGCCTTCTCTTTGTCAGACTAATCATGCTCTTCATAAGATTTAGGTGAGTTATTTAAATTCATTTAAAATATACAGCTAAACCACATGGCAATGTTAGATGTAATATTGAGGATCAACAGGTAATATTGATAATATACATTTACATGTAACATACATACATGTTACATGTAAATGAATATTATCACACACAAACACAGTACTATGAGACTGCCACAAAACATATTATTCTATCTATTCCTTACTAACATCACCCACTGTCTTTCTACAACATATTAAAGAAGGATCTTTTTTACAAGTGATTTCTGATATTTACCTCCCATTTCTGTTTTAATGGATAGCCCCTGAATTTAATCAACATGCATAATAGCTTCTTCCCATGGTTGCTTTCCAATAACAAGTAGGTCTCAGTGAGAAGACATTGCCTGTAATTTGTGCATCAGTGCTTAATTTAGAATTTACTGGATGGATATCAAAGAATGAGAACACCAAGGGAGTCATCAGGATGGCCACAAACTTTGAAAGTTTATTAAGAAATTGTTTCCAGTAGCACTGAGGGTTTTATTTAATCTTCAGGGTGAGCCCAAAATTGCAAGGACAATCTGGTCTTGAGTCACAAAGGAGTTACTTTCCTTGGGCAAGTTTTATCTCTGCAATCTCTCTTTCCCTCTTAAACCTTAGAATCACTTAGTTTAGGCATCAGAAAAAATGGGTTATGAAGATTGTCTAGCAAGTCCTGGGCAGCTGCTACAACAAAAGAGGGAAATAATTATCAGGTTGGGATTGGAGCAATCTTGCAGGAGTAAATAGGAAGAACTAACTTGCCTAGCAGCTTCTCTTCCAGGTGTTAATTGAAAATGAAAGTCTATCACAAGACATAGGGCAAGATTTCAAGGACTGCCTCTGTCTCCATCTTTTTTTTAAATAAGGTTTTTTTTTTGGTTGTGCTCTAGTTCACTACTTTTTTTTCCTGCTGATGTTATAGTCACTTTAGCTACTAGTTAGCAAATCAGGACCACTTATTATTTTGTATGTCAGGTTTTTTTAAGAAACCTAATTTTTTTGTTTCTGATGTTTAATTTCAGGCTTCAACCAATGGAACTTTTTTGTTTATTAAAGTATACCAGTGATGGTCATCCAGGCTCAATCTGCATGTATTTCTGACTAGGTGTGGCTCACTAAAAAATCTTCCACTTTCAGAGTCCAAGAACCTTTTTGCTTACTAGTTATTGATTTCCATTCCCAATTTGTTCTGGGCTAAAAGGCAAGGTAGTGGAGCTGAATGTAATATAATGTAAATTATATAATGTAATATAAATGTAAAAAATGTAAATTTGAATGTGATGAATGAATGGTTGTTTGCAAAAATGAGTTCAGCAAACATATATTCATTCGTATGATAAACACCATTGCAAAATCCAATCCCACCCATAAAATACTTCGCTCAAGACCAGACTTATCCATACTGCAAAGAATCTGCTCCCGTGAACTCCGCGCAGGACTTAAAAACTGTCTAGACAATGGAGAAAAAGACCTATACATTGACTACCGTGCTGATTACATCAAAAGAATGTCACACAACCCACAACTCCTCATCCAACCCCACCCCATCCAGTCCAACATCACTCAAAACTAGGCAGGTACACCCCTAACTACCTCTATTCCAACCACAACTAGCCTTAAATGCAAGCTACTCAATGTAAGAAGCCTTGTAAATAAAATACCTGAATTTCTCCTCTTACTAAATACAGCTAAATTCGACATTATATTTGTCTGTAATCCGATCTGAGAAGGGGGAAAAAATCTGCAATAACCGGAGCGGAAACACGGATCGGGGAGACGCAGGGCGGGATGGGAAAGCGGATGGGGCACGGAAGCCCCAGCGGATGGAAGTGGGCATGGGAGCGGATGGCACATCCGCTAGGCTTCCGGGCGGACCTCAGCAAAGCAGACACGAAATGGAATACAGCGAAGCAGAACGGACGGCCGAACGGATGAAGTTGGATGCAGAGCGGCATGCAGCAGCGGAAGCCTAGCGGATGCGCGAGCAATTAATTGCTCATATGCGGGGAAGGAATGCATTGCGTCAGCCCCAATGGAGTATAACAGAAGCAGCTCAGAAGGCAGGGTCGCCCATTTTCAGAGGAAAAGATCTGCTGCCGGACAGTTACTGCCATTGCCTGCCCTGCCTGCAGTCTGCCTGCCCAACCTTGCTGCCAGCCTTGCTACCAGCCTCCCTGCCAGCCTTGCTTTTGTCTGGCCCTGCTGCCCAGCCTTGCTGCCAGCCTGCCCTGCCAGCCTGCTGTCTTGCCTGCCTTGCCATGCCTTGCTTGCAGACAGTCTGCCTTGCAGCCTTGGTGCATGCCTTGCCTGCAAGCCTTGGTGCATGCCTGCCAGCCTTCCTGCCAGCCTTCCTGCCAGCCTTGGTGCCAGCCTTAGGTGCCAGCCTTCCTGCCAGCCTTGTGCCTCCCGCCTGCCAGCCTGGTGCCTGCCTGCCTGGCAAGCCTTTCCTGCCAGCCTTGGTGCCTGCCTTCCCTGCCAGCCTTCCTGCCACCTTCCTGCCAGCCTTGGTTCCAGCCAGCCTCCCTGGCCAGCCAGCAGCCCCACAACCATGCTGAAGCACAGCAAGCCTCAGCCATCTGCTGCCAGCCTTGCAACGAGGGACAGGGCTACCATCCCCCCCTGGCCCTCAACTCTGGTTCTGCTGGGGCTTCTTGCAGCACGGGCTCGCTCTCTGGGGCTGGGGCTTCTGCTGCTTCTTCTTTTGGAGG
Source organism: Laticauda laticaudata (assembly GCA_004320025.1). Classification (NCBI taxonomy): domain Eukaryota; kingdom Metazoa; phylum Chordata; class Lepidosauria; order Squamata; family Elapidae; genus Laticauda; species Laticauda laticaudata. Next base: position 12,657 of record BHFT01066529.1, on the reverse strand, counting down.
AGCTGATGACAAAGCACTCCAGCACCAGTCACCTCCACAGGCAACCTGGACCCTTCACCGCCTGAGACTGAGCGGACCAAGAGGAGTGCCAGAGACTCATTTTTGTTTTGGTAGCTTTCTGTTAATAAAGTCTATTTTTTGATTCATACACTTGCTTTCGTTTCGTTTTTTTTAATAAAGTCTTGGTGTTAACTTTTAGGAAATGGTTTAAGCCTTTGCATTGCTTGTGGGATGGGTTAAGATAGCAGTGGGATGGGCAGGTACCTTTGGGATGGGTAAATAGCTGTGGGATAGATAAACCTCCAGTGCAAGGATAGTGGGGACTGGATTGGTCTACCCTCCAGCTTGCCCACCCTTTGGCCCTTTATTATCAATAACAATGTAAGCAATTGATCCACACATTTGAATATTAAGGCACAACTCTTTATTAAATGCCTGTGCCAATTGTAGGCCCAACCCAACATACATGGCCTAAATCCTCAAATCAGTGTGATGAGACAGGATGAAGGAAGCATCGCATTAAGCATCTATTATCCTGTCTTGCCACTCCACCACGCTCCAGCTGGGGAGTTGCCACCAGTGTTTCAGGAGGTTGCGCTGCTTCTCCCTTCACGTGAGGCTCTGTTGGGGCCTTGCACATCCTCAGTGTCTATCAGGTTTCACCCTTGCGTCCATTCCCAGCTCCATGTCCCCATTGCCTTGCTAGAGGTCCACGAGCCTGTTTCTGCAAGACTGGGTAGCGGGTGCGCATGAGATTGTGGGATGCAACAAGCTTCCATGATCCTCCTCATGGTCTCTGGGCGATGCTGCATGGTGGTGAGAAGTACCTGGAACCTGTTGGCCAGGATGCCAAAGGCATTCTCCACCACCCGCCTTTGCCCTGGACAGCCTGTAGTTGAAGATCCTCTCTTCACGGTGAGGTATTTGGAGGTGTAGGGCTTATGAGGTAGGTTGTGAGGGAGGAGGCATCATCCCCACGATGAAGTAGGGCACATCTTGCATGTCGTTGGGCAGGGGTTCTGGATCTGGGAAGCCACGATGAGGTTTGCGTTCCAGCCTACATTTGAGGTCACTTGCATTGTATACCTGGGCATTTGAAGATGAGCCGTTGCCTGAAGGCATCGATGTACATGAACTTGTAGTCAGCATCGACCATGCGAAGAGGATGATGCTGAAGAAGCCCTTGTTAATTGAAATAAGTGGACCCCGACTTGGCTGGAGCTTTGCAGGCCACATGCTTGCCAGCTATCGCTCCAACGGTGTGGGGATAGTTCCACCTCTCGATACCAACTCTTCTGCAACTTTCTTCCAGCCTTCTTCAGTTGTGGGACATGGAGGAGCTCCACCACGTATTCTTCGATTGATGGCCTGCACCACTTCTCTGACCACAATGCTGATGTGTTGGGTGGCACCCTCCAGCCGTACTGCATGCTCCTGTAGGTGTTCCTGAGGCCAGGTGGCACAGAGTGAGTGCCACCTTGAGCCCAGGTTCCAGGCTGGGCCGTAAGTTGGTGTTTGCCTTGGTCAACCTGGGTGTCAGCCACTGCACAAGTTCGTCCAAACATGGCTGGAGGCATCCTCATGAAGTTCTGGAATGCCCGAGTGTCTTCGTTCCTGAGCTCACCATCAGCTTTTGTTGTACAGTCCATCCTCTGCTCTTCTTCCCGATCCATCTTTCTTACCCAGACGCTCTTGGCCGCCTCTTTTTCTTCCTGTAGTAGAGTTCAGAGAGCCTGTAGATGGCTTCGCACTGTTGCAGAAAGGATGGTGGCTCCCAAAAGGACTGTGTTACGTTCTACGGTGGACATGACTGGATGCTGTGGAAGAGCAAGAGTCAGAGAAGGCTGCAGAGGTCTGCACCGCAGGGCTGCCTGTTCTGAAGTGAGATCCAAGATGAGTTTGCTCCCCCTTTTATATAGGCAGTATAGGTGTCCCTTTGCATCCTCTGAGCATCCTCTAGGCATCCTCTAGACATCCTTAATTATCCGAGATAGGTCCCCTCTGCGAACGTTTTTTTCGTTTTACATGCTTTGTTTCTGTGCTGCATCTGCTAGGCATCCGTTCTGCATCCATTCTGCGTCCGTTCCGCTTCCTCCCTGCGTCCGAGCAGATGCGAGTTGTGCGGATGCACACGGATGCCTAGCAGATATAGCGGATGCGTAACGGATGCAGAACGGATGTGTAGTGGATGCATAGTGGATGCGTAGTGGATGCAGAAGGGATGAATTGGATACATTTTCCACGCAAAAAGTTTTTGAGCAGCTCAAAACTTCTGAGTGGATGAAATGTCAATAAACGGATGCTGGACGGATAGAGAGGAAGCAAAACAGAGCAGTGAGTACATCGTGTTAACCAACGGATGCAAGCTTTTTTGTGCAAATTTTTGCCCCTTCTGAGAGCGGATAACAATGGATGGAACATTTTTCTCTTCCGTTGTGTCCGTTTTGCATCCATTGGGCAGTGTGACAGGGCCTTAACCAACAGATGGCAAGCTTTTTTGTCCGTTTTACATCCTCTTTGCATCCATTGGTCTAGTGTGACATGGGCTTAATAAAATGAAATACAATGGTGAGAAAAGTTACGATTGTATATTTAGTCAAGAAAAACCAAATGCATAGGTATAGAATAGGTGGTACCGGATTCAATAGTAATAACTATGAGAGGAATCTTGGAGTCCAGGAGGACAACCACTTAAATATGACCTAGAAATCCTAGGTTGCACTTACAGAGGGATAGAACTAAGATTATATGAAGTGTTAGTATCACTTTATAATGCCTTGGTAAGATCACACTTGAAATACTGCATCCAGTTTTGGTCACCAAGATATATAAAAAAGATATTGAGACTCTAGAAAGAATGCAGAGAAGAACAACAAGGATTATTAGTGGGCTGGAGGCTGAAACACATGAATAATAATTGCAGAAATTTTGGTATGTTTACCTTTATGAAAAGAAAGACCGGGGTGACTTCCAGTATTTAAGGGGCTGAAAACAGAATAAGAAGCAAAAAATGGAAACTAATCAAGAAGAGAAGCAACCTAGAACTAAGGAGAAATTTCCTGACAGAGCAATTAATCTGTTGAACATCTTATCTTCAGAAGTTGTGGATGCTCCATGACAGAAGATTTAAAGAAGAGTTTGGAAAACCATTTATCTGACATGGTATAGAGTCTCCTGCTTGTAGACTTTTATAGATATTATACCCATGTGTTCTATATTAATCAGAATTAAGGCTACAAGACAGTCTTAATTTTAAAAGTTTAATCAAATAGGCAGCATACCAATGATGGTGTGTTGGTGGGGTAATCTGGTGATGATGAGAAGGCTACTCTAAAAGTTGGCAGCTGATGGAGATAGTTCTCTGCTATTGGTGTACCAATCACTGTTTGGCAGTTGGCGATGTGACAGAACAGCAACCAAGGAGGGGGATATTAAAAAAGTGTTTCCCTGCAAGTGTCAAATAGACTGGCTCAGGGGTGTCAAACTGGATTTCACTGAGGGCCTGATCAGCATTGTACTTCTCCTCTGTTTCCAGGGCTGTCTTAACACATGGGCCTGATGGGCATTTGCCCGTGAGCCCCACAAGCATAGGGTCCTTACTAATCTGTGCATGTTAACCCTTCAATGTACTTTGTATCATATAAATATATTATACATATATTATGCAAATATATATTTAATTTTATCAACCATTTACATTTTTATTCCTATGAGTAGTTGTCATAAGGGCCTCAGTACACTGCTTTGCCTGGGGCCCATATTGCTGTTAAGACAGTCCTGGTGGGCTGGTGGTGGTGGGAAATGGGACAGACACCTCTTGCAGCACCCTGTGCACAACCTCTGTGCCCTGTTTTGGCCATCTAGGCTGAAAATGGTCTGTAGAGGGCCCCAGAGGCACCACAGACGAGTCCTTTGCTATTTCCAGGCCGGCCCCACGGGCCAGATTTAAACACCCTGTGGGCTGAATCCGGCCTGTGGACCTTGAGCTTTGACACCCCTGGGTTAGGTGCACCACTGAATACATAAGCATCTTGGAGAGGGAAACCTTTGTTGGGACTACTCAAAAGAAGCAGCTTGGCTGCTATATTGTACAGTTGCTAGATAATCAGAACTATAAAATAAAAGCACCCCAGATACTATGGCTTGCAGAAGCAGCAGCAGGACTGTAACCTAATTGGTACAAAGTTAAAGATAGAGTCTCCAGTTAAACTCTCCAAATGAAGGTTGGTTTTCTTAATTGAATTTAGGGATACTGCCATAAGAAGAGAGAAGATTAATCCTGAAGTTGCTCACTGTTGTTAACGTCTTTTCCTGGAGATACGAAATTGGAGGCATAACTCTGAAGTTTCAGATCAAACTGCAGTATTTAATTAGGGGAGGCAAATTCCATCAAGGCATCTGCCTTTCCTATGAATGATGGGAGGATATTGATGAAAAGCAAAATCTAGAAATACTTGTGCCCTCATTGTATTTGCATCCTTAATTAAACTAAATAAAATCAGATTTTGCAACTTGAGAAATGGACTAATCTGCCAATTTTGCTTTCTCCAACATTTACTTTTTCCTTTTCAATTGTAAACTTTTTTCACATTCATAAAGGAGAATGTGGATCTTGGTGTGAAAACTCTAGCCAAAATCAACAGGTACAGCTGCTCCCACTTAATAACTAATTTCATATTGAGTTAATAAAAATAGAAAATGAACTTCACTCAGCACTAGACATTTCAGTTGAATGCACAAGGGCTTCAAAATCAGCCTTTGAAAACCTTGTACAGAAAGACCTTTTTCTGAATGGTTGACTCTGCCAAAAGGATGACAAAATATGCACTGCTTTGAAGTCCCTTTATTTTATTTATTTATTTGATTTGATTTGTCAATTGTTTACAAGATAATAGGTATAAATATAAACATGAGTAAGAATACAGGAAATAGGTACAAATAAATGGGGACAATAGGATGGGAGGCACGATGGTGCACTTATGCACACCCCTTACAGACCTCTTAGGAATGGGTTGAGGTCAATAGTGGTTCGTTTGAGATTAAAAGAGTGGGGGTTTGAGGATGTAACAACAGAGTCAGGTAATGCATTCCAAGCATTGACCACTATGTTGCTGAAGTCATACTTTCTGCCATCAAGTTTGGAGCGGTTTACATTGAGTTTGTATCTGTTATGTGCTCTTCTATTGTTGTGGTTGAAGCTGAAGTAGTCATTGACTGGTAGGACATTGAAGCAGATAATTTTGTTTTAATTTAATGAGATGTCTTCTTAAATCAGTAGCTTCTTTTTCTCAATTGCACACAGAAGTCAGGAAAAAAAAGAGCGGGTGGATATAGTGAATAGCAGGCAGGTGTTCTACTGTTGTGAGATCTCAAGCTCTTATTTGAATCTGGTTGAAGTATACATTGCTTACTGGATAAAGCTGCTGAACATTAGAGGGAGGGAGGGAGGGAGAGAGAGAGAATAAGATAACATGCATTATCAATAGATACTATGAGGTATTGATGTGAAAATGTTAGATAGTAGACTATTACAGATAATAGTTTCTTTCTACTTCAATGTTATTGCATACTTGATCATCCACAAGTTCTTTTGTCACTGATTTTTTAAATTTGTCAGGATGGACAACCTTTTAAAGTGCTCAAGATATCAAAAGATCATCAAATCAAATTTCTGTAAATTTGTGAGATCAAATTTCTGCAAATTTGTGAGATCTCATTTTAGAATGTCATGTCAGAATCCTATAAAATATGACCAACATTTTTAAAATTGAAACTTAATTTTTAATGGCCTATGAACATCAGGTTGCCAGCCCTGATTTAACTTTTGAAAATTCTTCTTTTTGTCTCAATCCTTCAGCCTACCTAACAAATGTAATTTTATATAAGAAAGTGAGAGTAACTTGTAGCTTATGGATTTTTGCATTAGGTCTGTAAAATTTGATGATTTTTATTACATGTTGACTGAAATGTTTTTGGTGAGATGTCTTTTCCAATCTCATTACTGTTTTTCTACAGTACCTGCAATATTTTTAATTTATTATTTTTAAAATGCATTAAAAACATGTCCATTAAGTACTATGTAATTTAGTACTAGATTATGGTTATAGAATTTAAAGGTTTTTCTCCTTTGCTGTTGAGGAACTAGGCAAGTGATGCTACCATCAGAAGGAATGAATTGACAAATGAAGCGAGAATGAGTAGGGGAGAACAAATGAAATGTGTAGTAATGTGTAATTCCCTATAATTTTAACCAATTGTTTAAAAAAGGGAGCTTTTAGCAAGTCATTTAAAAGCTTATTTTGTGGTCATTTACATTGTTATTGTTTACACTGGTTCACAATAATTGCTTTTGGAGTGCTCCCTGATATGGTATATGGTACATGGTACATATTTGTGTATATGCACAAATAGAAACAACAATTAAATTGCACGTTAAGCCTGTGGTCTATTTAAAAAAGAAAGGAAGTAAATATGTTACATTTTGTTATAGTTAGGCGTCCTATAAGCTTTTTCTCTATGCAGTTCTGTCGCAGTGTCTGTAGAGAGCTGCTGAAATGGAGAGCTGCAGGACCTATAAACCTAATAAACAGATTAAACTGGCACTACAGATAAATTAAGGTCTCCAATACTTTGACCTCTGACTTAAGTTTGGTGATGTGTTTCAGGCAATCTGATTCCTGCCAGGTTAAATTCATCTTTGTGGAACTAGATGAAGACTTTGAATTGAAGAAAGCAGGGCTGTTCAGTACAGGTAGTCCTTGATTTGCAACCATTCATTTAGTGGCCTTTGAAGTTAAAAAATACTGAAAATAGTGACATGTGACCAGTCCTTGCACTTATGATCAACATAGCATCCCCATAGTCATGTGGGGATTTGGGCATTTGACAACAGCATGTGTTTAGCATTGTAGCAACATCCAGAGATCACAATATCACTATTTGTGACCTTCCCAGCTAGCTTCAGAGAAGCAGAAACAGTGTGTGTGAGAGAATCTGGATTTGCTTAATGACCATGTGGTTCTCTTAACAACTGCAGTGCTTCGCTTAACAACTGCAGCAAAAAGATCATAAAATTCAGCATGACTCATTTAACAATTGCCTTCCTTAGCAAATTCTGGTCCCAATGGTGACTGCCTATTCTCTGCAAAGGAAAAGAAGCAGAAGTCTTCCCCAATCACCTTCTATTTGACAGAGGTGAAAATTGGGCTTTGAAGAAATGAAGAAATGTGTGTGTGTGTGTGTGCATGTGTTTATAGGCAAATCAGAATCCTGAGACCTGCATCTTCCTCAAAGAACTTCTTTATTGGGTACATCATATTAGCACAATCAACTCTAAAACCGATTTCCAAATAGTCCCTACAGTTTCAGTACAATTAAAATTGTAAATATCCTCTCTCCAAGCATCACCGGTCAAATTGTCCAATTCAATTAATTGGCAGGCTTCTTAGGAACTCCCCTTCTTCATACAGCACCTGTGGAGATGACCTTGGTTCCCACAAGATAGATGGTGTTGTCTCTGACAATGCATTTCAGCCTTGACGTACACTGTATATTGCTTACAACATTGACTGTAGTCAAAAAGTTATACACATCTACATCTGCATGCAGAAAAATACATTGGACAGACATTTCTTACAAAACATTTCTTCTCAACCTAGAAAGCCATTTGTCATATTGAAAGGGAAAAGAAGCATCATGTGCATGCTCACACTAACAACACAATGCGCACACAAGTGCAGTGTAAAAACCCTTTCCTTAATTCTCTTCTCTGTCTTAAACCAATGTCCTTTACATGATACAGTGCACCTTAAGGCCCTGTCACACTGCCCAACGGATGCAAAACGGACACAACGGACGAGAAAAATGTTCCATCAGTTGTTATATGCTATGTTTGAGACTTTCCCCTTATTTCAAACTTTCTGGAATCTTCAACAGACTTGAACATTGAGCTCTATCTAAAGCCCTGTCACACTGGCCAACGGATGCAAAACAGACACAACGGACGAGAAAAATGTTCCATCCGTTGTTATCCGCTCTCAGAAAGCAAAAAAATCTGCATAACCGGAGCGGATAACACGGACACGGGGAGACGCAGGGTGGATTAAAGCGGATGAAGAACGAAGCCCAGCGGATGGAAGGCAGATGGGAGCGATGGCACATCCGCTAGGCTTCTGGGCGGAACTCACGCAAAGGGATTGTGGAACGGATACTGCGGATTGCACACGGATGAAGTGGATGCACAGCGGATGCACAGGGATGTACAGCAGAAGCCTAGTGGATGCCGAGCATTGATTGTGCATGCGGGGAGGGATGCAATTGCGTCAGGCCCCACGGATATAACGGAAGCAGCCTCGGAAGCAGGTCGCCATTCAGAGGAAAGACCTGCTTCCAGACACATCGACTGCCTTGCCTGTCCTGCCTGCATGTCTGCCTGCAAGCTGCTGCCAGCCTTGCTGCCAGCCTTGCTTCTTGCCTGCCTGCCAGCCTCTGCTGCCAGCCTTCCTGCCAGCCTTGCTGTCTGCCTGCCTGCCAGCCTTGCTGCCAGCCAGTCTGCCTGCCAGCCTTGGTGCATGCCTGCCTGCCAGCCTTGGTTCATAGCCTGCCTGCCAGCCTTGGTGCCTGGCCTCCGCCCCCTGCAAGCCTTTTGTGCCTGCCTCCCTGCCAGCCTTGGTGCCTGCCTCCCTGCCAGCCTTGGTTGCCTGCCTCGGTTCCTTGCCAGCCTTCCTGCCAGCCAGCAACCCCACAACCATTCTGAAGCACGAGCAAGCCTCAGCCATCTGCTGCCAGCCTTGCAAGAGGGACAGGGCTACAATCCCGCCCCTGGCCCTCACTTCTGGTTTTCTGGGGCTTCTGCAGCATGGGCTCGCTTTCTGGGCTGGGGCTTCTGCTGCTTCTGCTTTTGGAGGAGCTGATGAAAGCACTCCAGCACCAAGCCACCTCCACAGCACCTGGACCCTTCACCCCTGAGAGCTGAGCGAGACCAAGAGGAGTGCCAGAGACTCATTTTTGTTTTATTAGCTTCTTTTTAATAAAGTCTATTTTTGATTCATACAACGTTTGTCGTTTCTTTTTTTTTAATAAAGTCTTGGTGAAACTTTTTAGAAATGGTTTAAGTCTTTGCATGCTTGTGGGATGGGTAAAATAGCAGTGGGATGGGCAGGGATACCTTTGGGATGGGTAATAGCTGTGGGATAGATAAACCTCCAGTGCAAGCATAGTGGGACTGTATGGTCCACCCCTCCCAGCTGCCACACCTTTGGCCCTTTATTATCAATAACAATGTAAGCATTGATCCACACATTTTGAACATAAACACAACTCTTTATTAAATGCGCCCTGTCCATTGTAGGCCCACCCAAACATACATGGCCCAATCTCATCAGTGTGATGAGACAGGCTGAAGGGAAACATCCATTAAAGCATCTATTATCCTGTCCTGCCACTCCACCACTCCAGCTGGGGAGTTGCCCAGTGTTTTCAGGAGTTGCGCTGCTTCTTCCCTTCACGTGAGGCTCATCTGGGGCCTTGCAATCCTCGAGTGTCTATCAGGTTTCGCCCTTGCCTCCATTCCCAGGCTCCATGTCCCCATACTACGGGAAGAAAAGGGGTGGCCAAGATGTATCTGGGTACAAAGATAGTTCGCCAGAAGAGCAGAGACGGACTGTACAACAACTGATGGTGGAGCTCAGGAACGAAGACATTGGGCATTCCAGAACTTCATGAGGATTCCTCCAGCCATGTTTTGACGAAGTTGTGCAGCGGCTGACACCCAGGTTGACCAAGGCAAACACACAACTTCCGGCCAGCCTGGAAACCTGGCTCAAGGTGGCACTCACTCTGCGCCACCTGGCTTCAGGGACCACCAACAGGAGCATGCAGTACGGCTGGAGGGTGCCACCCAACACCATCAGCATTGTTTGGTCAGAGAAGTTGGTGCAGGCCATCATCGAAAGCAATACAAGGGAGGAGCTCCTCCAGTACTCCTCCAATCAGAAGGATGGAAGAAAGTTGCAGAGCAGTCATATCAGAAGTGGAACTTCCCCCACACGTTGAGCCATAGATGGCAAGCACGTGGCCTGCAGAGCTCCAGTCAAAGTCGGGGTCCACTTATTTCAATTACAAGGCTTCTTCAGCATCATCCTCTTCGCCATGGTCGATGCTGACTACAAGTTCATGTACATCGATGCTTCAGGCAACGGCTCATCTTCAGATGCCCAGGTATACAATGCCAGTACCTCAAGGAGGATCTGGAACGCCAACCTCATCGTGGGCTTCCCAGATCCAGAACCCTGCCCAACGACACACAAGATGTGCCCTACTTCATAGTGGGGATGATGCCTCCTCCCTCACAACCTACCTCATGAAGCCCTACACCTCCAAATACCTCACCCGTGAAGAGAGGATCTTCAACTACAGGCTGTCCAGGGCAAGGCGGGTGGTGGAGAATGCCTTTGGCATCCTGGCCAACAGGTTCCAGGTACTTCTCACCACCATGCAGCATCACCCAGAGACCGTGAGGAGTTCATGGAAGCTTCCTGCATCCTGCACAATCTCATTGCACACCCCTACCCAGTCTTGCAGAACAGGCTCGTGGACCTCCAACAAGGCAATGGGGACATGGAGTCTGGGAATGGAGGCAAGGGCGAAACCTGATAGACACTCAGGATGTGCAAGGCCCCAACAGAGCCTCACGTGAAAGGGAAGTAGCAGCGCAACCTCCTGAGACAATGGTGCAACTCCCCAGCTGGAGCGGTGGAGTGGCAAGACAAGGATGATAGATGCTTAATGGATGCTTCCTTCAGCCTGTCTCATCACACTGATGAGATTGTGCCTGTATGTATGTTGAGTGGCCCAACAATGAACAGGGCATTTAATAAAGAGTTGTGTTTATGTTGAAATGTGTGGATCAATCATTACATTGTTATTGATAATAAAGGGCCATAGGTGTGGCACCTGGGAGGGTGGACCATACAGTCCCACTATGCTTGCACTGGAGAGGTTTATTCTATCCCACACTATTACCCATCCCAAAAGTATCCCTGCCCATCCCACTGCTTATCTTAACCCATCCCACAAGCATGCAAAGACTTAAACCATTTCTAAAAAGTTTCCACCACGACTTTATTAAAAAAAAAGAATATGAAAGCAAGTGTATGAATCAAAAATAGACTTTATTAACAAAGAAGCTATAAAACAAAAATGAGTCTCTGGCACTCCTCTTGGTCCTCAGTCTCAGGGTGAAGGGTCCAGGTGCTGTGGAGGTGGCTGGTGCTGGAGTGCTTGTCATCAGCTCCTCCAGAAGCAGAAGCAGCAAGAAGCCCCAGCCCCAGAAAGCGAGCCGGCGACAGGAAGCCCCAGCAGAACCAGAGTGAGGGCCAGGGGCGGGATGGTAGCCCTGTCCCTCTTAGCAAGGGCTGGCAGCAGATGGCTTGAGGCTTGCTGTGCTTCAGCATGGTTGTGGGGTTGCTGGCTGGCAGGGAGGCTGGCAAGGAACCAAGGCTGGCAGGAAGGCTGGCAGGGGAGGCAGGCAAGGCAAGGCACAAGGCTGGCAGGCAGGCAGGCACCAAGGCTCGCAGGAAGGCTTGCAGGAAGGCTGGCAGGAAGGCTGGCAGGAAGGCTGGCAGGAAGGCTGGCAGGGAGCAGGCACCAAGGCTGGGCAGGAAGGCATGAACCAAGGCTGGCAGGCAGCCAGACAGCAAGGCTGGCAGGAAGGCTGGCAGGCAGGCAGACAGCGAAGGCTGGCAGGGAGGTTGGCAGCAAGGCTGTCAGGCAGGGCAGCAAGGCTGGCAGGAGGCTGGCAGGGAGGCTGGCCAGAAAGGCTTGCAGGCAGACATGCAGGCAGGACAGGCAGGGCAGTCGATGTGTCTGGAAGCAGGTCTTTTCTCTGAATGGCGACCTGCTTCAGCGCTGCTTCCGTTATATCCACGGGGCTGACGCAATGCATCCTCCCCGCAATGCGCAATTAACGCTCGGCATCCGCTAGGCTTCTGCTTTGCATCCGCTGTACACCGCTGTGTATCCGCTTTGCATCCGCTTCATCCGCTGTGCATTCCGCTCTGCATCCGCTGTAATCCGTTCCGCATCCGCTTTGCTGAGGTCCCCCGGAAGCCTAGCGGATGTGCCATTTGCTCCCATCCGGTTCCATCCGCTGGGCTTCCGTTTCGCATCTGCTTTCCATCCGCCTGCGTCCCTCCCCGCATAACAACGGATGGAACATTTTTCTCGTCCGTTGTGTCTGTTTTGCATCCGTTGGGCAGTGTGACAGGGCCTTTAGATAGAGCTCAATGTTCAAGTCTGTTGAAGATTCCAGAAAGTTTGAAATAAGGGGAAAGTCTCAAAACAGCATTTTAAGAAAACATTAATGAATTGACATGTGTCTAAAGGAGACAACAAACTTCAAAGAAGAAAAAATGCATGAGGAAACTGTTGCGTCGACGTGAAGTTTTCCCTCTGGTGTGCGTTCCTTGTGGGAGCATGGACTGCTCTGATTGGTTGATGCCGTTTGACAGCCGGCTATATAAAGCGCTGCCAAACGGCATCAGCTGTTGCCGCAAGCTGACTGCCCAGCAGTCGCGGCAACTCTTTATTCATTGAATAAAGATTCCTGTCTGTTGCTCCGTGTCCGCCTCAGTCATTTCCGCCACTCTACAACACTGG
>BHFT01066524.1:0-17526 GCA_004320025.1 Laticauda laticaudata | reverse complement strand
TTACTGACTAGTTGAGAATAAAGCCTTTGTTGTTGGAACCCGGTCTACCTCGTGTGTTTTCTGAACAAAACAGTATTGTTGACTTCTTCTCTGACTCCTGAATATTATGATAGAGATAAAATACGAGACTGATTAGTACTGTCAAGAAATATTACAAATGTAGTCACCAGGAAACCCATATAGATAGAACACAAATATGAAGTCACCCAGGTTAATCTTACAAGATCCATTTATATATTACATAATAACTCATATTATCAATCAAAAATTGAATATCCCAGTATTATTATTAATCAATCATTTTACTAATTTTGCTCATTCATACTCTGCGAGATAGCTATAATTTACTTAGTTTATTTTATAACAATTCATATAGTCCTCTCAAATCTATCCTAAAAATATTTTATATTTATAAAAATAAAAAAGAAAAGGAATACATCTTTATATATTCATTATTTTCTAAAATTCTACATATTCTATTATGATATTTTGTTATCCAGCTATGGATAAATCTATATCTATATTGAAATCTATATGCTTTTTAGTCATTTTTTCAAACCATGTGTGGATTTTAGTCCAATATTTTTTTGCATCCGCACAAGTCCACCACATATGGTAATATGAGCCAGGTATCTGATGATTTTTCCAACATCTTTTGGATTTATTCTTGAACATTCTTGCCATTCTTGTCGGGGAAAAATGCCACCTGTAAAACATCTTATACAAATTTTCTTTAAATGCTGTTGACATTGTCATTTTATAATTTTGAGACCACAATTTTTGCCATTTCTCTAGATCAATCCCATATCCAAAATTATTCCCCCAAGCAATCATTGTTTCTTTAATTTGTTCTTCTTCTAGTTTAATTTCGAATAAATATCCACACAGTTTTTTAATCACCTTTTCATCAGTACCTGTCAAAATTTTATCTAAATCAGTCAATTTATTGTAGAAACCTTCTGTTTTAAAATCTTTTTCATACCTTGAATGTATTTGCAGATCCAATATTTTTATAGCAGATGCAACTATTGTGGATGCATCCAATTCATCCATCCAAACAAGAAGAACATAGGATATAGAATAGCAGAGTTATAAGGGATCTTGGAAGTCAACTAGTCCAACTCCCTGCTTGAGCAGAAAAGTCTCTTACATTTCAGATAAATAGCTGTCCAGTCTCTTCTTGAAAGCCTCCAGTGATTGGTCATCCACAATTTCTGAAGGCAAGCCATTCCACCAGTTGATTGTTCTCACTATTAGAAAATTTCTCCTTAGTTCTAGGTTGCTTCTCTCCTTGATTAGTTTTCATCCATTGGTTCTCGTCTTGCCTTCTGGTGCTTTGGAAAATAGTTTGCCCCCCTCATCTTTGTGGCAACCCTTCAATTATTGGAATACTGCTATCATATCACCCCCTAGTCCTTCTTTTCACTAGACTAAACATACCCAATTCCTGCAACTGTTCTTCATATGTTTCCAACCCCTTAATCATTTTTGTTGCTCTTCTCTGCACTCTTTTCAGAATTTCAACATCTTTTTTGTAGTGAAACTGAATGCAGTATTTCAAGTATGGCCATACTAAGGCTTTGTAAAGCAGTACTAATTCTTTATGTGATCATGATTCTATTCTTTTATTAATACGGTCTAGGATTGCATTGGCTTTTCTGGTCAAGAGATAGACTCAAAATGATTCCAGGAGGAAATCAGTTGCTACTCATGTAGGAATCTTGACAATTTTTCCTTCCTGCTAGGCATTCAGTGAAGTGAGAAGATATTTCCCAGGACAGAAGATATAAAAATCACAATTGGCCATTACTTACTTTGTCCTGTATTATTTCCCGTAAGGCTATGTTTTTTATTTCCTGATTTATTTGTTCTTTCCCATCTCTTCTCCTCTACTCTTTAACTTTCTCAACCTACTTGTACTTAAAGAAGTATTTGTAATCCCCCCCCCCCCCCACTTACTTAATCAACTACTTAGGAAGATAAAGCTGGAGTAAATAAAAAATACATCTTTCCAAAGCTAGAATTTAATCTGATGCATTATTTAAAGTCCAGAATAGTAATAAATAAAATAAAATGGCTCACTTAAACCTACACATCTCAGGCAAAGATGAATTGGAACATAATTTATTTTCACACAGATTCACACTAAATTGTACAAAATCACATCAAAACACTATTTGTATTAAATCCTCTTGGCAACTAAAAGCCTACTGCTTGGCATTTGCCTGCAAAATTCCTCTTTAAATATTAAAGCAATTCCTATTTTAATTATATTTTACTGTTAAAGGGTCCACCAGAGTCAAGATATGGGGTGTAAATCCTTTTTTTCAGCTGTATATAATTCTACTGAAGTACTTTCTGTTGGTGGAATAGGGAAAATTTCTTCCTTCATGATGTCTTCCTTGTTTGTGTTGTATCTACACTGTCCAGAGATCCTAGTTCTCAGTGGAGCTGAGATCATGTTGATTGGGAGTTTTGACAGGTGCAATCACATCTGGATAAGCCTAAGGTTGGAACAAGGTATCACAAGACTTTGTGGCAAAAGACAAACTTTCCAAGGAGCAGAAACTCACATTGTCATCTAGATTTGATAAAGTCAACAGGAAAGTGTCAGGGCTGAATATGCTCAGCAAATGTTATTTGTGCAAGAAGTACTGAGTAGCTATTGCAATAGGAATCACTGCCATTGCCCCACCTAAGGTCAGGAGAGAAGATGTCAAGAGACCCAATCAAGAGAATGCTCCTAGACATCTTCTGAACAGACATATATGCCAAGATGGCCAACATTTGCTAGACCAATACTTGAATACAGCTCATCAATCTGGAACCCACATTATGTATCTGATATTAACACAGTTGAGAAAGTCCAGAAATATTTCACAAGAAGAGTTCTCCTCTCCCCTCCTTGTTGCAGAATACCTTATGCCACCACACTTGAAATTCTAGACCTAGAAAACCTAGAACTACACCACCTTTGGTCCGATCTAAGTATAGTATATAAAATCATACATTGCAATGTCCTACTTTTAAGTGAATACTTCAGCTTCAACCATAACAATACAAGAGCAAACAATAAATACAAAGTCAAGGTTAATCGCACCAAACTTGATTGCAGGAAATACAACTTCAGCAACAGAGTGGTCAATGTCTGGAATACTCTACCTGACTCTGTGGTTTCTTCCCCAAACCCCAAAAACTTTAACCTTAGACTTCCTACTATTGACCTCATCCCTTTCCTAAGAGGTCTGTAGGGGGCATGCATAAGTGCACCAATGTGCCTATCATCCTTGTCCTATTATTTCTTTTTTTTTCTTATATGTATCCATGTATTCATAACTATGTTTTTACTTATACTTATTATTTTGTACGCAATTGACAAACCAAATAAAATAAAATAAAATTAAAAAAATGAAAGTGATGTAAAAACTGGTTTTAAGATTGAGAAAAGAATGAAATACATGACGAATATGATTTTGTACATTTTACCAGAATAATTATATCAAGATATGGAATGAAATAAAGAAGGACATATTAAGATGGGAGAAGTTACAATTGTCCTTGCTGGGTAGAATTTCTGTGATAGAAATAAATGTTTTGCTAAGAATGCTTTTTAAAAAAAAATACTTATTTTGACAATTGATGTACCATTTAAATCATGGCAGAAAGACATATTAAGTTTGTATGGAAAGAGTAAAAAAACAAGAATTCTATATAAAATACTTCAAGGTGTAAAGGAACAAGGAGAGTTGGGACTGTCTGATTGGTACTTTGGACCTTGCTATTTGATGAATGAATGGGTTTTGCTGAGAAAGAAGTGAATTTTGGAATTAGAAGAACACAACCTGAAGTGCAGATAGCATGGTTTTCTTCGGTACAATAAAACTAAGATAAATTTTAATAATTATTATATTAAAAGTGCCATATTGAGAATATAGGACAGATACTGTGTAAACTCAGACTGTGCCCAAAAATGCCTTTATGGATCTCAGCACAGGAAGCATTGTACAGGAAAGAAGCAGTAGGGAAAAATGATTAAAATAGAGAGTTGTTAGAATAGGAACATGGAAAATATAAGATGAAATCAGAGAGAGATCAGCTGCAGAGGGATTTAGTTTTTAATGGTTTTCATAAGCACAGTTCAGAGAAAGATTTAAGATAGATAATAGGGCACTTGGAATTGAGCAGCAGATGACAGAATTTGAAGATGAACTGTGTAGAAAAGATGAACATTGCTAAAATGAAATGTGGAACAGAAAAAGAACAAGTGAAAGATTGTATGATAGAGTGGGTTAAGAACTTTGGATATAACTTTTTGATAGAATAGTGGAAATTATGTAGTTAAAAAGATTGAAATGTTCATTGTGTTATAACTTAAAAGAGATTTTAATCAAAACTACAGAATAATATTATATCTACATGATTCCAGAAAAGTTGTTTAGAATGTATAAAGGTACTTCAAATTTGTTTTGGAAATGTGGATTACAGGAAGGGGTCATTTTATTATGCCTGGTGAACTTGTAAAAAAGCCAGCAATTTCTGGGTTCAAATACATATGATAGAAAGAATTTAAAAGATCCACATTCAACTGAAACCAGAATTTTCCCTGATGGGCCTAAAGATTGATTTAAAAAGAACCATGGAATACTTCTGTTGTGCATAATTACTGCTGCAAGACCATTATATGCACAAAAATGGCAAGACTCTGAAAAAACCACCTCGGAAGATAGTACAGAAAGTCAGCACCCACCCCTCTCCTAGAAGAATGAAATATTTTGAGGAATATTTTTTAAAAGGCATAATATTGTTGTTATTGTTAGTAATGAAGTCATGTCCAACCCATCATGACCCCATAGACAACGTTCCTCTAGGCCTTCCTGTCTTCTGCCATCCCCTGGAGTCCATTTAAACTCATGCCAACTGCTTCAGTGACTCCATCCAGCCACCTCATTCTCTGTCGTCCCATTCTTCTTTTGCCAGCATTAGGCTCTTCTCCTGTGAGTTCTTTCTTCTCATTAGGTGGCCAAAGTATTTGAGTTTCATCTTCAGGATCTGGCCTTCTAAATAACAGTCAGGGTTGATCTCATCTAGGACTGACTGGTTGGATTGCCTTGCAGTCCAAGGGACTCACAGGAGTTTTCTCCAGCACCATAGTTCAAAGGCCTCAATTCTTTGGCTCTCAGCCTTCCTTATGGTACAACTTTCACAACCATAAATTGCAACTGGGAAAACCATAACCTTGACTATACACACTTTTGTTGGCAGGGTTATGTATCTGCTTTTTAGTGTGTTTTCTAGAATTGCCAGAACTTTCCTCCCTAGAAGCAAGCATCTTTTAATTTCTTGGCTGCAGTCCCCATCTACAGTGATCTTGGAGCCCAGTGTCATGCCCCTGTTGGAGTCTGAATCCAAGGAGGAAGATGAACAGCTGATAAGGAGTGGGAGTGTGACTCCATTGGTTGTGGATGAAACTGGGGAAGGGCAAAGTCTGGCTGGGCAGAACAGGGAATAGATAGAACAAGGGAGAGGGAATTCAGAGGAAGACCCAGACCCACCCCCTCTTCATCCTAGGGCATGCAGGGAGGAGCAGAGAAGAGAACATCATGGGTTGTATGGCTTATGGGGGAGTGAAGGGCCCTGATTGCCTTCATTAGCCACACCAGGGAAGAAAGTTTAAGAGACATGCAGATTGCATGTGGCAGCTGCTGAGAGCAAATGTGAGTTTATCTTGTGTTGACTTTACTTATCTGTGTTCCTGGCATCTTTCCAGCTGTGCTGAGTTTTGCTGTGCTTTCTTGCTCCTCTCCTGGCAAACTAATTACCTCATTTTGCCTTGATTGGACTTATAGTTACAGGTTTTGTTGATCATGTTTTGGACTTGATTCTCTGCAGCCAAAGGCTGTTCCTGGGAGAGTTTTTCTCCAGCCAGAAGGTTACCAGGACATTGGGGGCAAGGTTGGAGCTAATAAAAGGACTCTTATTGATTAACTGACTGTGTTGCCTTTGTGCCACGCCCCGGGTCATCACACCCAGGAAAATAAAATTTGTCACTACTACCATTTCTTCTCCATCTATTTGCCAGGAATTGAGAGGGCTGGATGAGTTTTCTTAATGTTGTGTTTCAAGCCAACTTTTGCACTCCCCTTCTTTACCCATATCGAGAGGCTCTTTAGTTCCTCTTCACTTATTGCCATTAGAGTGGTATAATCTGCATATCTGAGGTTGTTGATATTTCTCCTGGCAATCTTAATTCCAATTTGTGATTCATCTAGCCCTACCTTTCTCATGATGTGTTCTGCATTTTAGTTATATTTCTCTAAATTAGAAATGGAGAAACATGTTTTTAGAGGCAGGAAGCAGATGTGGCCCCAGCAGATGTTTTGTGTCCATTAAGAAAGATTGGGCTAGACTATTCAGAAACCAGCCCCAAGCAGAAACTGAGGAGGCCACCTTTTAGAAATGCAGATTTGGTAATTTATTCAAGACAGGATACTTTGAAACTCCCTGCAGCAAAGTCTGAACAAAGGCAGAATGGTGGGATTAGCTCTCAATGTCCAACACAAGAGAAAGCCATCAAGCCATAATAGGAATTGCCCAACATCCTTTCAGAACACAAGCCCTTTATTGCACCATCGCAGACAGTCCAAATTTCAAGCAAACCTGGGAGCTCAGACAAACACCTAGGATTTATATTTTCTCTTTTGTCTATAAAGTCAGCTATGATCCCTACATGATCCCATTGGAATCTGACAACAGCCAATAGAATACATATTCTTGCACAGGAACAGGAAGCTCAAGTGCAAAGTCCAAAAGAAGGTATAATCCCCCCCCCCAATTCCATTTTTGTCAGTTGCCAGAACCACAAACTTATGTGGTTCTGCTTCATCAATAAACCATCTTTCCAATCAGCCTCCATGTTTCCAGTATCTTTCTCCCAACTTGGAACTGAACCAGATGGATATTTCTTCCCACAATATGTCAGTGACAGAACTATCTGTTGAGATGGCAAAATTAACAAAGTTCAGGAACTAGATGAATGATTCCTTTGTATCTTTTTGATGGAAAAAAGAGAAAAGTGGACATGTGATTTATTGGTTTAAATATTAGAAAGAGGACTTTATGGGATGAAGGAAATTATAGCACAACCTAAGAAAGAGAAAGTAAAATATAGAGTAAATGCATTATAGCTCCTAAGTAGATTGGAAGCCTTTCCTTTCCTTTCCTTTCCTTTCCTTTCCTTTCCTTTCCTTTCCTTTCCTTTCCTTTCCTTTCCTTCACTTCACTTCACTTCACTTCACTTTCAAAAGCACCATGGTTAAAATGCAGCACTGCAGGTGAATTTACTGCTCATTGCCAGGAGTTTGATCCTGATGGAGCTCAAGATTGACTCAGCCTTCCATCCTTCTGAGGTCAGTAAAATGAAAACTCGGATTGTTAGGGGCAACATGCTGACTCTGTAAATTGTTCAGAGAGGGCAGTAAAGCACTATAAAGCAGATACAAGTCTGAGGACAACTTGCCACAACCAACTTACCATGACCAACTCATCACAGCCAACTTGCTGTAGAACAACTTGCTGAAGGACAAAATTTATATAATATCAAAGAAATGGTGAAATAGAATCATTAAAGAAAGGATGCAAAAAGAGGGACAAAATAGCAGTAGCACTTAGATTTATATACCACTTCATAGTGCTTTATGGCACTCTCTAACTGGTTTACAGAGTCAGCATAGTGCCCCCAACAATTTGGGTCCTCATTTTACCAAGCTTGGGAGGATGGGAGGCTAAAAAATTACCCTGAGTAGAATGGGCTTATTATTAAAAGCATGAATAATGTTAAAGAAAATATATTGATTAACACACTAGAAGACAAATTATATTCCAAATTCACCTTAACAAACTGGAACATTAGGTCAAATCCAACAAGATTTTAATAATAGAATATAAGGTTGAGATCAAGAAGACCAAACCTCTTCCCACTTCAGGAATTTCTACACCATTTTTACCTGATAGGCATCTGTTTAAATTCCTCCAGTTTTGCAGGATCCAATCTGGATTGATCACTTGGACCAGAGGTTTAGTCTTCTGAGCTTTCAAACTCATGCTGGAGCCTATCCTCAGGGGACATCTCTCTAGAAGAATGTGCAGCATGGATCCAAAATTACAGAAGACTAAATCACTGGTCTTGGTGACCAACCCAGATTGGATTCTGCAGCATTATCCTGGGACACATATATTTGCCTTCATTCATCTGAAATATATCACTGCTGCTGTTGTAATTCAGAAATGATGGTTTCTGGCATCTTTGCCTTCTCTTGCCAGTTCAGGTGCTTTCCATTCTACTAAGCATTGAGGTCTTTTTGAATAACTTTACCCCTCACATTAAGTTTCAGAAATGTTTGAGTTTTTGTTTTATTTTTAGTTCTTCCAATGAGCTACCTAGTTTTACTTCATCTACTGCTGAACAATGTTCTCCTTACAGTCCAAGGCATTATTAACATTTTCTTTTAGCACCACAGTTCAAAGGCATCTCAGTTTTGCTTTTTTTTTGTTTGTTCTGCCCTTTTGATGGTTCACATTTCATGTTATTTTGTTGTAATTGAGATGTCTTGGTGTTTTACTATTTTGTCTAGATCTATCATACACTTTTTCCAAAGTAGGAGATGACTCTATTTCATGCCTCCAGTCACCATTCATGTGAATTGTTTATGCTCAGGAAAATAAATTTGGTTATTATTTCTATGTTTTCTCTGCCAATTTGCATTGGTTTGGCTTTCTTTTTGAAATAATCTTAACAGAATAACAGAGATGGAAGGGATCTTGGAGGTTTTCCTATCCATCCACCTTGCACAAGCAGGAGATCCTATACCATTCTGGACAAATCTCTTCTTATAAATCTCCAGTGATAAAGCACCCACAACTTCTGGATCAGTTCCACTGGTTAATTGTTCTCACTGTCAGGAAATATTTCCTTAGTTCTTGGTTCTCTCCTTGGTTAATTTCCATCCATTTACTTTAATATTAAGCAGTAGACCAGTTCTTGCACTCTTCTCTTTCACCTTTAGAAAGACATTCCTTAAAATTTGCTTGTTTCCAACCACTGAAGTAGTATGATCAGTACATCTAAAGCTGTTGATGTTTCTCCTGGCAATTTTATTTTTAATTTATTTTTAATTTAGAACCAGTTTTGTCTAATGATTAAAACACCAGATTAGAAAGTAGGACACTGTGAATTCAAGTTCTGCTTTAGCCATGAAAGCCAGCTGTGTGACTTTGGGCCAGTCACTTTCTTTCAGTTGTGGGATAATAGGAGGAGGAAGGTATGTTGGATATGTTCATTGCCTTGAGTTACAGTGTTTGTAAAAATAATAAAGGTGGGATTAAAAAAATAAATAAAATACATTTCCATTTCTATTTCTTCAGGTCCATTCAAATTAGAATAGAATCTCTCAGGATATACCTAGTAGGTTAGAAAATTATAGCTTTAGTTTGGCAAGATTCTGTCCATTTTATCTTAGCAAATAAAGGACTGAAGTTATGATCTCACTGTGTCATCTTTGAGGGTAGATCTGACCATCCTGGGCTAGCTAAGATCTACTACCTTGTAATTTAAATCTATTGTCTCTTGGCCTACCACATTGATTCTGTTAACCTTAATTTAAAATCACAAAAAGAACTATAACAGATGAAAACAGTGGAAAAATTAACCTACAATCTGACATCCTGTTTTCCCCAGAACCTAATCATGTTAAACAAGCCAAATCCTTAAGATATGGAAACAGTTTTAACAGAAACAGTAGAGTTTTCATGCAGAATATAAGTAGTGCACTGTATTTTCTAAGTTGGGAGTAAGAAAAGCAAGTCTTTTCTCTACATACTTAAGAAACCTGAAGCAAACATTCTTAGCTGCGCTCAGTTGCTGGGCCATATGAATGTAGTACTCCTGTTTAAGGAATAAAAATTGATTCTTCATGTAGTCCTGGTTAGAAGCAATTTGCATGGAAGTCGAAAATGTCAATAAGATGGCTGTAAGTGCAATTAAAACCTTGCTCCTTCTTATGTTATATGACAAACATACAACCTGCATTGTCTAGGGCTTCAATCACATCGTTATGGCAGTCATCTTGACTTCTTGAGCTTTTCATCAAGGAAATACATATTCTTGGGATTATTTCTATGATTGCTGTATTGAATTAGGGCATGTAATCACTTTTATTTTAACTAACAGTTTCTCATCTTGAACAGCTATAGTACCTAGGAAATAATTTTATCATAGTTCGCTCATGCAGATAGTAAGATTTTTTTTTGCTTAGTTTGTGTTTTGCTATGAAGACATCAGATTATGGTGGGATGGGTTGAGCTTTCTTTGACCAATTGCATTTGAATCCTAAATAATTTCCCTTATTAAATATAGCTGTCCCTAAATTAATGTCAAGGATAGCAAAACATTGTGCAAAACAAAATACCCAAATTGAACTGTCAAAAGTTGCAAGGTACATGGTGAAAACTCTTTGAAACTTGATATGGCTACCAGAGTGAGAATTCATTTGACTAAGGCTTCCTCTTCTCATTCACTTGCCTCCTTCACTTTTCAGGCCTGCAAATTGCCTGATCCATACTGTCAAGTAGAAATCAATTTTTAAAAATTACAGGAAATTATACTTATTTCTCCTTTTTCAAAAGACCAGAAAGTGCTATTGAATATGACATGTCTAATTATATGATGCAAATTAACTTCTCTCAGGTGCTCAGAAGCTGCTCATATATTTGTTTACCAAAGAAGTCACCAGTTATAGCATGCAACCCCCATTCAGGGTTTTTAAAGCAACCAATCAGTTGTTTTCATTTATGGAACATAAAAAAATAGAAAGGTTCTTGTAATACAAAGTTAATCAAGAAGGTATCTGTACATAAGTGATCTTGATTAGTTTTGAAAAAGGTAAGCAAGATGGACCTGATTAGCATTTTGATGGGAGGCCACGAATACATTTTTTAGAATAGACTGGGATCTCTACCTTCTATAAAAATCACTACAAAACACTTTTGTAATTTTGTCAAGAAAGCCAGATGGATGAGTCCTTGCAACTGAGCTGAATTTGACTTGAGGTTGTCTAGACTTTTAAGTGGAGCTTTAAATTTTATAATTTTAATATAATTAAATACAAATATAAAGAACTTGGAGGTAATTTATTTCAATCCCATCCTTAATGCAGAATCCATAAAGCAGTATGTTATAGTATTGCCAGTGGCTATCCTCCTTCTGTTTAAATACTACAAATGAAAGAAAATCCATTACCTCCTGGGCAAACTATTTTACTAGAGATGATAACAGATTAACAAAGTTGGAAGAGACACTGGAGGTCATCTAGTCCAATTCCCTGCCAAAGTAGGAGACCCTACACCATTTCTGAAAAATGGTAGTCCAATCATTTCTTGAAAGCCTCCAGTGATGGAGCACCTACAACTTCTGAAGGCAACTTCTGCTCCATTGGTTGACTGTTCTCACTGTCAGAAAATTTCTCCCTATTTCTCAGTTGAATCCCTCCTTGTGTAGTTTCCATCAATTATTCCTTTTCTTCAGGTGCTTTGGAAAATAGCTTGACCCTCTCATCTCTATGGCAGCCCCTCAAATATTGGAGCATTGCTATCATGTCTCCCTTGGTCTTTCTCTTCACTAGGCTAGCCATGCCCAGTTCCTGCAACAGTTCATTGTATATTTTAGCCTGCAATCCCTAATCATCTGCTTGCTCTTCCTGCATTCTTTCTAGAGTCTCAAAATCTTTTTTATTAGTGTGGTGATCAAAACTGGATGCAGTATTCTAGGTATGGTCTTACTAAGTCTTTATTATTTATGATTCTCAACTTACGACCACAGATGGGACCAGAATTTCCATTGCTAAGCAATATGGTTGTTTGGTGAATTGTGCTCAATGTTCTGACCTTTTTGCTGTGGTCCTTAAGTGAATCACTACAATCATTAAACAAATCTGATTTCCTCCATTAATTGTTGCCTCCTGAGGAAGTTGTAAATGTTGATCATGTGATCCTTGGACATTACAACCATTGTAAATATATGGTGATTCCCAAATACCCAAAGTTTGATCATGAGAGCCACTGTTTTTCAGCACTGTTGTAACTTCAAATGGTCATTAAACAAATGGTCATAAGTTGAGGACTACCTGTATCAAATAACTCATATAAGAGGAGACAGTACTTTATGCTAAGAACACTTCTATAACTATCCATCTGTTCTTGCCTGCTAAAGCAGCAAAGAAAAATGAACTTCAGATTTCAGGGTATAATAACTGTTTCCTGAAATGGAACAAAGACTATTTTGTCTGTATAAACTCTCAGGATGTTTTTAAAGCATCAAAGCTATATTTTTTTTAACCAATTTTTAGCTTCTCAAGCAATTATACTTGCTCCAATCCTGGGGAAGGCACATGGTTGTCAGATGTCAACATGCCTTTTCTATGCATTTATGCAATGCCTTCCTTAAAACAATTTATATCAGTAGACAATCACTATACTGTAGGACAGTATATTCCACAAATGCATCATGTGGTCAGTTCTTAATTTATCCCATGTCACAGTTGTGTCATATGTCAATTCTGAATTCATCTTGATTTTTTGGGTGGTGGTGGGGAGGTATTTGATCCTTATTTCTCATTGTGTTTTCATTTTCTTTGTACTGTCTGTATATTCCTTCATGATGACAAGCATGCCTGTATGTATTTGCATACCCAAATCCTGCTGCAACATATGAAGAATGGTTGCCAGCTTTGGGTTTGGCTAGTCTAGTGTAAAGGACTGGGGGGACATGATAGCAATATTCCAGTATTTGAGAGGCTGGGGTTGATTTCTTTCCCAAAACACCAAAGAGCAGGACAAAAAACAATGGATAGAAAGTCATAAAGGAGAGAAGAACCTGGAATTAAGGAGAAACTTCCTAGAACAATTAACCAAGGAAATAGTTGCCTTCAGAGGTTGGGGTGCTTCATCACTGAAGGTTTTTAAGAAGAGAACTGGGCAGCCACTTGCCTGAAATGATATATGATCCTGCTTGAGCAGGGGGTTGGACTAGAAGGTCTCCAAGGTCCCTTCTAGCTCTATTCTGATTGGTTGATTATATTTCTATCTGTGTGTATATGTGTATTTATTTTTTTCTTAGCCAGCATTTTAAAACAGAAAATCCTGAAATCAATAGGAAGGTAGGTAGTCCTTGCAGTTTTCATTGGGTACATAAACTTGAGTGCATATATATAAGCATATACAGGTATACAAGCTGATCACTATAGAATGAGAAAGCGCATCCATGTACAGAGAGAGCTAACCATGGAGAAAATATACTGAATCCATTACAAAATCAAAATATCCAGAAATGTGCCTTGAGCCTGGAAAGGAAGGAAGTACTGTATCGTATATTAGGATGAAATTTAGAACAGCTTCCCCCTGACTCCCTTGAGTATGAAAGGGGAGGGAATTGGAAACAAAATTGGACTTGTGGGATTCTGTTAATATGTCCTATCTATATTAACTAAAATAGCTATTATTACATAACTATATTAGCTCTCTAAATAAACCAATAAAGCTTGAGTCTAATTTGCTAATGGGCTCTGTTTCCTGATCTGGACAACCTCAAAGGGATGACAGTATATGAAACCTGAATTTTATTCAAAGAACATTATGTTCCTTTTTAAAACTTGGCCAGCAAATAGAAAACATGATTTATTATTGATGCTTTCCTTTAATGCTCCACAGGGGAACAAGAAGCTCTTTCTGGCACTTTGTCACTAATGTCCTTGCTTAGAAGCAGAGCTTGTGATTTGAAGCAGGCCACTTGCTATGGTAACCTGTGTGTATTCACCTTGTTCCTGCTGTAGGCAGCTGAGTTGTTTATGAGATGTTTGCAATTTGAAAATTTTGGCAGTGGTTGGGGCTTTCAGGATAGCACTGCAAAATGAACTTTTGTCACCTTTCAATTAGAGGATTACAGACACTGCCAAGAGACGCTCTTGGTGTGTATATCTTGTGGCCTGCCAGCTGGGTTTCTTTTGAACCAAAAGCCAGGATACATTGGGATTAAATTTGTTATTCAAAGTGGGGCAAGAGATCCTGCATTGGATAGGTCAGTCAGCACAGTCTTTGCCAGAGTCCTGATGATGGGACAATTCTTTTGTTTGTTTGTTTGTTTGTTTGAAAATTTTATTTGGGTTTTCACAAAAACAAAATACAAATAAAACATCTTTTTTGAAAATAGCTTGGTCCCAGGTTATCACTTCTTCATACAGACACAAAACTCAATTTGATGCTCATTTTTATATTCTATTCCATATCTTATTACAATTTTATATTTTCTAGATAGTTTTTCTCCTCTTGATTTTCTCAACTTTATTTTAATTATCTCATGTCAATTTAAATTATACTTTTGTCTGTCCTGTTACAATTTCTTACTATCTTTTCTTATTAAGCAATTTTTTTCCTGTAGTTACCAATTAGAGGATGACACCTTTATATCCTTTAATTTTATCCATTCAAACTCTTATTTAAACTTCAATGTATAACTTTAAGATTATAACATTCAATATAATACATAACTTCCAATTGGATTATGCTTTGTACATTCTTAAAATAGACACTATATTCTTAAAAAAGGAAAAAAAATTATAAATATATATGTAAATAAAACACACATTCCATTCCAATTCAATTCTTCATATTAATATGCATTAAAATCTTAACATCTTTAACATTTCTTTTCAAGAATCATATCATACTTCCTTGGAACACTTATAAACTTTCCATGGTTAATCTTTTTTTCCCATATTTCTTACTTATATTTTTATAAATCATTACTAATAATATAAAATCTTCCCTTTTAATTCTCTCAATTTTTTAATTCATTTATTTACTAACAAACATCCCATTACATTACATATAATATTTTATCCATCATCATATTTTCTAAACTATTTCTATTTGTAATATAAACAATGCTATCGTTATGTACCTTTGCAGAATCCCTTTTACAAATTAAATTTTCACCCATTATCTCTAAACAAACATGGTTACAATCCTTATATCTTTTCCCTGTTTCTCCATTTCTTGTTTCTGTATTTTAAAACTTCTTTTCCTTGCCTTCTTCCCTCTTCTTCTCCCTCCTTTTTTACCCCCTCATCTCTCTACTCTAATTCTCTCATCTGTAATCCCCTCTTCTGTGCTTTCTAATATTATAATTATCTTTCAAATGTCCTTTCTTTTTTTGGTTGTTTTTATTCTAAACCTTTCACTCTCTTTCCCCCCTTTGTTCTTTCCCCCTGCTTAAAATTATTTGATCATTAAATATGCTTTATCAGGCGGAGCTCCATTCAAAATCCAGGAAAGAAATACTTAGACTCTTTAATTTAGAGAAAAGATATCTTTTATATAGTGGTATATAAGTGGTAGCAACCAAAGAATTCTGAATCTGAGAAAATTAGGCGCGCAATTCACATATACAAAGTGATGGAAATGTTCCCACCCCAATAGTTCAGATGAAACTTCCAATTAGAGTTGTGAATCATGATCATGTGGGCATCTTCAGTGATGATGAGGCCTCTGTCCATTGACCTTGGCATACTTTGATAACGGGTTGCAGTGCGCAGAGAAAAGAAAGCTAAGCGACAATAGAAACCTAACTCTATTGTATGCTCCCCCCCCTCATTTATACAATAGAAGAATGTAACACCTCCAGCTCACTTCCCAGACTTATCCCTCCTCCCCTCCCCCGTTTCTTATGACAGCCGAAAGATGCAAAGCGATTAGTAGAAGATCTTGAAGGCTGACATTCGGCCTACTAGAAAAAGGAAAACCATCAGTCCTGAAAGAGAGAGAGGAGAAAATATAAAGACATTATTAATCATAAAACAATTTACAAAAGAATAGAATCCTAAGGCTTATCAGGATATTTGGAACGAAATGCCTTGATCAACTTAGGGCCTTTAACGTCGTTTCATTAACCCATTCAGCTTGTAAGAAGGGAAATGTTTCCAGGCTACAAGATACTGGAATCGACCCCTCCATTTGCGGGAGTCCAGAATTTCTTTAACTTCAAATGTTGTTCACCTTCAACAGTATTGGTATGGGAGGGTCAGCCTGGATGGGTCTGTAAGTCAGAAGTACGTTCAGTTTAAGCAAACTAACATGGAAACCGGATGAATTCGTCGAAGAGTTTTCAGTAAGTTCAGCTGGACTGTTACAGGATTGATAATCCGTTCAATCGTGAAAGGACCAACATACTTAGGACCAAGCTTCTTTGACTTTTGAGTGGTCTGCAGGTATCTGGTGGACAGGAAAAACTTTGTCGCCCACTTTATATACTTTCTGTGGAGATCTTTTTCTTGTCTGCAAACTTCTTATGAGCTTGATGGGCCTCATCTAATGCTTTACGTGTCACTGGCCAGTTAAGTTGGAGTTGAGTTATCCATTCATCCAATGATGGATGTTAGGCCTTTCACGAGAAAAGTTCAGGTATGGGTATGAAATCTTGTCCTGAAGCTACTTTAAATGGAGTAAATCCAGTAGTACTGAGTACGGAGTTGTTATATGCCAGCTTCGGCAAATGGTTGTAGTCGGACCAGTTTATTGTTGATAATTTATGTAACATCTAAGATACTGTTCTAACACTGCGTTAGTCCTCTCAACAGGCCCCATTGGTTTGAGGTGTGGGTGGGCAGAGCTTAGCCCTGGGCAGAGCCTTTCAACTTCAGGAACTCTTTCCAAAATTTGAGGTAAACTGGACCCCTCTGTCAGATATTATGCGTTCCGGAACGCCATGTAACCTATAGATATGTGAAATAAACAGTTTAGGCCAGTGTCTTAGCAGATGGAATCTTGGAACAAGGATGCAATGGTACTTGTTTGGAAAACAAATCGGTCACCACCCCAAATAACCATGTTTCCACTGCTTTCGGGTAATTCTACTATATAAATTCCATAGAGATTTCCTTCCAGGGGGCTGTTGGTCTAGCTACATTTTGTAACAACCCTGCTGGCTTATCAGGAGGTCTCTTTGCCGAAGCACAAATTGGACAGCTAGCCACATAAGCTTCAAATGCCCTTCTTATTAAAGTAGGCCACCAGAATTGCCGCTTAACCAGGTGTAAGGTCTTTACAAATCCAAAGTGACCAGGCTGCTTTAGAATCATGAGCTTGTTGTAGTATTTGCCCCTCAGCACCTGTGGGCACATATAACTTGATCCCCACCCAAGCCAAACCATCTCTAACGCTATAGTCACTTGAATGAGCCAGGAACCATTCATCCAGTTTTAAAGCTTCTTTTAGTTGTTCGGTTAGGTCATTTGATAAATTCCACTTCTTGTTTCTTTCTTTTGGGCTCTGGTGATCACTGGGGCGGCTAGATGTTTGGTTGAGCAATTGGCTTATCACTCCTGATGCATACTATTATATTTGGGGTAGTCTAGAGAGAGCATCCGCCATGAAGTTCTTCCACCTGGAATGTACTTCAGTGAGAAATTGAACCGCTTGAAA
>BHFT01066523.1:0-11377 GCA_004320025.1 Laticauda laticaudata | reverse complement strand
ATGTATATTTCTAGAGAAAGAACCACAGTCCTGGCTGGGATGTTCCAGTCCTGATTATGAAGAGAGAAGTTCTCTGTTCATTGAAGACCCAAGCATATCACCAACTGGTTTAAACCTGTTTTTTAAAGGACTTGCAGAGACAAGCATTCCATTAGGTTAATAGATCATTAACAAGGCCAGCTAATGGATAGCGAGATGAGATAATTTCCTTTACTGGCATTTCTTTTCCTCTTTGTCCTTTCACCTTTGGAGAGCACCTGGATTACCACGGGGTTGAGCTGATAACTTGACAGTGTAAGGTTAAAATTATCTCTCGTGAAGGAGGCATGAGATAATTCACTCTATGTTGCATATATGCAATTTAATACAGAATCAATTTGTTAAATTTGATTTAACAATTGTTAAACCTGACTTAATAATTGTTCAATCAAATCTACCCATTTGATTCGGTGGTTGATCAAACTGTAAGGCTGGAGCTTGTAGAAGAAAGGCAGGAAAGAAAATTCACAAACAAAAGAAATCAGTCAATCAATCCTTCAATCAAACAAACTTGATTTGTGAGACTTCATCAGACAAAATGACTAAATATGATTAAAGACAAGTTGTGAAATGGATGTGAATAGTAAAGCTGTTACTTCCTTTAAAGCTGTTCTCACATTTCACAGCGTGTTCGGTTAGGATTTTAGAATAACTTTATTGTTACTTTAAAAGTACACTAATAGGCATTCATCAAAATGACATTTTGTGGCATACAACTCAAAAGGTCACCACCTTCAATATACACTACATAAGCATGAATGTGTGTGCATGTGTACACGCATATACATATGTAAAAGAAGAAACATACATCTTGCAATCTCCAGAATTAAAATTATATTTATTATATTTACTAAGCTTTCGTCAGCCTCTGCTGACATCTTCAGAGTTTTAAGCTACCATTACAGAGATCTTTGCCTTTATATAACATTAACCAATTTAGCCCTTGCAAGCCTGGCTACACGAGGCCCTCTCAACTGCCTCCCACCCGTGATTAGTTCTGCTATTTTTACTTCTGTCATGTTGGTCAAAGGAGGCTTATCTCTTGTTATTGCTTCCTCACGTGCCCAAACCAGCCTGGAATGTTTATCTCTATATGTATGTATATGTATAATTTTTGCGGGTGTGTAGCTATATATGTATGTATGTATTTATGTATGTATATGTATATATATATGTGTGTGTGTGTGTGTGCCTCTGTGTGTGTGTACGTGTGTATGTGTGTGTGTGTGTGTATTACAGATAGTGCTCAACTTACGCCAACAGTTAGCAACCCAGTTGTTGAGTGAATCTGGCTTCCCCTTCGCTTGCCTCTGCCTGTCAGAAGATCGCCAAAGGGGGGGGGGGCACTGCAAATTGTCATAAATCAGAGTCTGTTGTGAAGCCTCCAACTTTTGATGATGTAAGAGACGCTGTTAACAGTCACAAGGGAGAAAAAACTGAAGCATCTTTTCAGGGCCATTGTAACTTTGAATGGACACTAAACAAATGTTAAGTCAAGGACTTCCTGTACGGCTTTTCTTTCACTTGTATTTGTGTAGTGGTCTCTGACCACAATAAGGAATTCATTTCACTCCTATTTGTGGTTGTGTTGTGCAGCGGTCACTCATCCAGAAAGTTCAGCGGTGGCTGAAGGGGGACCTCTTCCTAGAGGTGAAGACCCAAATCAGAGGAGGTCAGCAGAACCAGAAACATCTCCTGACCAAAGTGGCTTTGAAGAGGATTCAATAAACCCCCAACATTCCTGCCCAAGAAGCTGAAATGTGTGGAAGAAGAATGGTCTTTAGAAGGACAAAAACACACACTTCCCTTTCCAAAGCAGTAGCAAACATTCCTTTTCTCTTTTGGATTTATTTTGAGAGCCTGGTGAGGATGCATGACCCTATGAGAAGTCAATGGCCTTCAAAATCAAGAGGAAATCAAGGGATGGGGATGAGTAAGAAGATCATTTTTGGCCAAGCATTTGGAACACTCTCTCATTCACTTTGGAGTGCCTCTGAGTTGTTATGAAGAAGGACTTGCTACTATGAACTCAACTATTCTTCTTCTTCTTCTTCTTCTTCTTCTTCTTCTTCTTCTTCTTCTTCTTCTTCTTCTTCTTCTTCTTCTTCTTCTTCTTCTTCTTCTTCTTCTTCTTCTTCTTCTTCTTCTTCTTCTTCTTTCTCCTCTTCCTCTTCTTCCTCTTCCTCTTCCTCTTCTTCCTCTTCCTTCCTCTTCCTCTTCTTCTCCTCCTCCCTCCTATCTTCCTTCCTCCTTCCTTCTCAAGGACATTCTTGAGGAGAAGTGAAACATCCTCAAAGAAAAACCAGAAAGTCCACTTGCCTCTTGAAAAAACACCTTTGGGACCAAAAGGCCTGCCATTTACACTGACTCCTTATTTGTACATTTGATTATCTGTTTTCATTTTGCCTTTAATTCCCGATGATTCAATCACCCGTTGTTCAAGGCAATTCAATGCCATTATCCTGATTATGGCTTTGCATAGGAATAGAGCAAAGGTGGAGAGGAGGAACAATTCTCTGGATAGGGAACCACAAATGAATATTGCATCAAATTTTGGTCACCCCACTGCAAAAAAAGACATTGAGACTTTGGGAAAAGTGCAGAGAAGAGCAACTAGGATGAATAAATGCCTGGAGACTAAAACATAGGAAGAATGATTGCAGGATTTGGGTATATCCAGTCTAGAAAAAAGAAGGACCGGGGGGACATGTTAGGTATTTGAGGGGCTGCCCCAAAGAAGAAGGGGGTCAACTTATTTTCCAAAGCACCAGAAGGCAAGACAAGAAATAGTAGGTAGAAAGTGCTCAAGGAGAGAAGCAACCTGGAACTAAGGACAAACTTCCTAACAGTCAGAACAATTAACCTGTGGGCCTTGTAGGTACTTCATCTTTGGATGTTTCTAAGAAGAGACTGGACAGCCCCTTGTTTGAAATGGTATGGGGGGGTCTCCTGTTTGAGCAGGGGGTTGGGTTAAAAGATCTTCAAAGTCCCTTCCAGCTATATTCTGTATTATATAGCCTTGTGTGGGTCAGTCCTGCTATTCATAAGCACTTATCCCTATAATTTGAACAGCTCATTCCCCTATTAATTAATTGCAGGACTAGAAAACTGGCCAGTAACATTTAATAGAATAACAGAGTTGGAAGGGAACTCGATACCATTTCAGACAAATTTGTTGGGAACAATCAGAGAGGGGAAAATTAATGATTAAGTGTTGTCAGACTACGTTGTGATCATGTCACTCACATTTTATTTGACTTGTTGCAGAATTGTCTGTATTCACTACTTTAGAATAATTGTTTGGGCCTTAAAAGCCTTCACCAGGTTGCAACCTGGATATCTAAAGGGCCATGTCCCATATATTCCTCCTTTCTTGCATTCTCAATATTGTTCTTGGATATCAGACCTATAGAATAGAATAGAATAAAATAGACTTTTTGATTGGCCAAGCGTGATTGGACATAGAAGGAATTTGTCTTGGTACAAATGCTCTCACTGTACATAAAAGAAAAGATACAATCATCAAGAAGAATCAAGAATCATCAGATACAACACTTAATAATAGTCAGAGGGTACAATAAGCAATCAAATCATGCCAGTCGATAAAAAATTGTAGGGATACAAGCGACAAAGTCACAGTCATTCTTAACTATGGAGTTAAGAAGTTTTAATGCCAAGCTTTTCTTTTGGCATTAATTTTGCAGGCTGCAGGGAATAATAAGAATTAAAAATACCAATATTTAATTTTTCTAGCATTTGATTAAAACATGGTTGCTCAGAAAGATGTTTGGCTGAATATTATTTAAATGCAGTTCTGCAGCTACTTTATTACATGCTACTGATAACTTATTGATCTTATGTTGTTATATGACTGCATTTTGCAAATTACCTTCCATTTGCTGAGCTGGAAACAGGTCAAAAAGAAATACGTCTATAAGACAAACCAAGAGATATAGCTTAATGAAGGAATTTATTAGAGTAAACTAAAAGGAGGTTAATATCTTAAACCTGCCTATTCTTATCATTCAGATGTTATGATATCAAACAGTACTTATTATTTAACAATTATGGTTACAAATAGAGTAGATTTATAGTCATAATTCCTGTCATAAACTATAATGTTTAGTAAATATCAGAATATCAGAAATTGAACAGGCTTTAATTACAGTCACAATGGTTGAAAGATAATTTTAGGGTAGCTTTCAGATCAGTATTTGGCATGGATCTCTTTCTTTCTTTCTTTCTTTCTTTCTTTCTTTCTTTCTTTCTTTCTTTCTTTCTTTCTTTCTTTCTTTCTTCCCCCTCTAGTAAGTAAGTATTAAACATCAACTCCTTGTTGTCATAAGTCAAAGAGATAGCAAAGCTAGTTTCTGTCTCAGTCTGTAGGGATTGTAGCCAGTCTCAGAAATTTGTGCTCAGAGCTGGAATAGAGTGGAATGGAGTGAAATGAAATATAGAATAGAGTAGAGTAGGAATAAATGGAATAGAAAATTAGAATAGAATAGAATAGAATAGAATAGAGGAACAGACTAGAACAAAATAGAGTAGGAATAAATAGAATAGAAAATTAGAATACAACAGACCAGAATAGAGTAGAGTAGAGTAGGAATAAATGGAATAGAAAATTAGAATAGAATAGAATAATAGAACAGAATAGAATAGAACAGAATAGAACAGAATAGAACAGAATAGAATAGAATATGAGAATAGAATAGAATAGAATAGAATATGAGAATAGAATAGAATAGAATAGAATAGAAGAATAGAACAGAACAGAATAGAATACGAGAATAGAATAGAACAGAATAGAATACTAGAATAGAACAGAATATGAGAATAGAATAGAATAGAATATAAGAATAGAATACGAGAATAGAATAGAATAGAACAGAACAGAATAGAACAGAGGAATAGAATACAACAGAATAGAATAGAATAGAATAGAACAGAATAGAACAGAGGAATAGAATACAACAGAATAGAATAGAACAGAATAGAATACGAGAATAGAATAGAATAGAACAGAATATGAGAATAGAATAGAATAGAATAGAATAGAATACAAGAATAGAACAGAATAGAATACGAGAATAGAATAGAATAGAATAGAACAGAATATGAGAACAGAATAGAACAGAATAGAACAGAGGAATAGAATACAACAGAATAGAGTAGAATAGAATAGGAATGAATAGAAAATTAGAATAGAAATAGAATGGAATATAGAATAGGATTAAGGCAGGGGTGGGCTGCTACGGGTTCACCTGGGTTTAGGTGGACTCATTGCTAACATTATGGCTGGTTCACCGAGCTGCCAAATCCCACCCCATAGAACCTTTCTTGTCCCAGTTGTTAAGGGACTCACTGCCACTGTTAAGTTAGGCAGTTGCTAAGGGAATCCGGCTTCCCCATTGACTCCGCTCATCGGAAGTTCACCAAAGGGGAATCTCGGGGCCCGGGACACATGCCACCATCATAAATATGAACCAGTTGCCAAGCCTCTGAATTTTGATCACGTGACCCTGAGCAGCTGCAGCAATGGCAAGTCTGAAATCATTTTTTTCTCAGCGCTGGTGTAGCTTTGAACAGTCACTGCATGAACTGTTGTAAGCCTGTTGTAAACTAGGCTTCTCATTGGTCAGTCAGCATCCCTCCTAGAATGTGCCGATGTCAGGAGATAAATCACAGTATAATGTATTAACTGGTCTTCTGTTAATCAGGTATAAAATAATGACATACTAAGGCTGTGATGGCGAACCTATGTCACGTGTGCCGGAAGTGGCATGCAGAGTCATCTCTGCCGGCACGTGAACCATCACCCTGGATCAGGTCTACTGCGCATGCATGCATGCCTCCCACCAGCCAGCTGATTGTTGAGTATCTGCCACACATGCGCAGGGGGCGGGGCACATGCAAGAGATGCGTGCGCACAGAGATGTGCAGCGCGAAGGGGGGTCGCATGTGCATGCGGGGCGGGAGGTTGTGGGCGCATTGCATTTTGGTTACAGGAACGTGCGCGCGCGCACTTTCAGCACGCGATGATGAAAAGGTTAGCCATCACTGTATTAAGCTAAGAAAACTATGGCTAACTTCCTACTGTTCTGACCCGGCATGACAAACCCTCTGTAATTAAATCAACAATTCCTTTATTAGGAAATAATAAAAAAGTTTCCTGGCAAAAGGTTTCTCTCTCAACAAAGGCAAATAAGTCTGTCCGGCAGGGAGATGAATAGTTGTCTGCCACATATCTCCAGGGCTAGCAGCGATGGCTCTTCCTTCCCAAAGACCGGCTCATAGATTTCCACTGCTCTCCTCTCCTCTACCTCCTGAACATCTGTTTGTCAGGCACTGGACCCTCCTCTTCCTCATTAGCCACCTCCAGACCTGGAGGCCGTTGAGTCTCCATCTGAAGGCTGACAGACAGCCCTGGCTCCGCCTCTGTCTCTCTCTATTTCTCTGCCAGCTCCATTTTTCTTCCCCCTTGGTTGCTGACTCCCACTCTTCCTACTCCTTGTCTGATCTGACTGCTGGAGGGGCCGGTGGGCCAATAGGCCACAACATTGAGGATGATTTGGCGATAGTCATAATTAAAAATGACTAAGACAGCCATGGTTGCATTTGTTTAAATCAAAGAAAGGAGTGGGATTCTACTCATTTGGACCAGTTTGGGCGAACCCCTAGTTCTGAACGATCAGCTAGCAGTGAACCAGTTTGCTTCGGCGAACATGTGGACTTGCTCGCCCACCACGCGCTATATCTTCCCAGCTGATTCGTGCTGCAAAGCAGATTGCCGCTCCTCAGCTGTGTTACTCTCCAGTAGTAACATAGCAGGTAAGTGTTTTTAGAAAGCTGTGAAAGTGTGCGATCATCGAACCAGTTGTTACACCAGCACCTTCCTACCCCTGATCAAAGAAGAATCCCAGTGATCATAGTAGCCAAGCAAACTTGGACTATTATTTTAAACATGGTTCCTGTTACTCTTTCCAAATTACACCTGGCACATTGGGACCCAGTATTACTTCCCAGGAACACACTCAAAACACGGTTATGTAACTGTTGACCCTTGAGGGCATGTTTACACTAAAGTGAGTTTTTTTATTTGCAGAAATCACCTTAATAATCAAATGGAATGGAAGGCTGCCGTGACAGTTGTAATGACGTCAAATTGTAGATACTAGACACGGAAAACATGGTGTCAACAGTTTCTTGATGTGAAAGGAGTAATAAAACGTAGCTTGGGAGATAAATACACACAAATAGTTCAAATATTTTTTTTCTAATTGCTAGGCAGTGAGAAGCCTAGAACCAACTTATGAAAAGGCCTTTTATAATAAGCTTAAATATGCAATAGTGGAGAATATCTGTAGCTCGGGTGAAGGATGAGGGTGAAAGTTCATTCTCTGAGTTTGTGGGTTGGTATTTGAACATTTTGTTACCAAGTTGGGTAACATCAGCAGAACTGGGGTGTGATTTTCGGTGTTCTTCTGTTCATAAGGGGTTCCTGTGGTCAATAGGGCTTGGGATGGAAATGGGAAGGTCATGTCAGGTGATGGAACTTGTGATGGGTCAGGTATGGGTCATGTCAGATGAGGGTCTGAATAGAATTAATAGAATGATAGAATGATAATAGGATCTATGTATATAAAAGCGAAATACCCCTCACACATCATCACAAAATCTCCAGAACCATAAAGCCTACAAACTTGAAATTTGGCATGTTGGTTCCTCTTGGCTTCTAGGGGCTCACTAAGAAAGGATTCTTCGAAATGGCCATCAGAGCATTTAGAGTATTTCCTATATTGTTATTATTATTAACGCGCTTTGATGCTAAGGAGTTCTACTCCCCCTCCCCACCTGAAAAGAAATCTTTTCCAAAGGCAAAACACAAACAGAGGAGTTTCAGTTTCAGTTTTACTTTCACAGCAGCTTTAGCACAGAACAGTTGAGCTAAGCCACGCCGAGGGTCCTTGTTCACATAGCAAATACTGTTTCAGTTTCCAAACAGCCCTCAACTCTCTCACACACTGAACAGGATGCTAGCCAGATGAATACCGATGGATGCAGAGGCAGAATTCCCCACCCCCCCCTTATTTTCCTTCCCAAAAACTAAACCTGACCACATAGTTTTGTAGCAAAGCATGGGTATCAAGCTAATAATAGAGTAATAGAGTGATAGAATAATAGAGTTATAAGGGATGTTGGAGGTCTTCTGTTCCAACCCCTTGCTTAGGCAGGAAACCCCATACCCTGTTCAATCTCTTCTTGAAAGCCTCCAGTGATGGAGCACCCGCAACTTCTGGAGGCCAGTTGTTCCACTGATTCATTGTTCTGACTGTCAGGAAAGTTCTCCTATGTTCCAGGTTGTTTCTCTCCTCGATTAGTTTCCATCCATTACTAATCTTGTGATAGGTTTTGTGATGGGTAGAGTGTGGGTCACGTCAAGTGAGGGTGGACTTCTGTACCTGGAGTCCAGGACTCTAATATTTCAGATAGCTTAAATCACTGAACGGAACTGTCTTCTATGTTTAGAAAACTCGAAAAAAAGGCCTGGTAGAAACTCCATCCCTGAGTTTCAAATGTTGCTTTGTTTCAGGATGCAATATGGGTCGGTCCCTGGGACCAGAAGCTTACTGTTCCCACCTTTCGGACTCGTGCTGGACCCCATCCTTCTAGGGGGTGCTTTGAGCTGTTCTGTGCACTGTCTTTACATGGAACCTGGTCATGTGTGGCTTTTTGGTTGCTGATTGGGATCAGTGATGGGATTCAAAAATTTTTACTACTGGTTCTGTGGGGGTGGCTTGGCTTGATGTGCGTGGCTTGGTGGGCATGGTTTGGTGGAGGTGGCTTGGTGGGCATGGCAGGGGAAAGTTACTGCAAAATCCCCATTCCCTCCTCACCCCACCCCACCCCACTTTACCTGCTTTCCAGCTCCATTCTCCTGTGCAGGGCAACCAAAGAAGATCCGGCCGATCAGCTGGGACTCGAGAGGCAGAGAAGAGACGGGGGCAGGGCCAGTCAGAGGTGGGATTTGCCGGTTTTCCGAACTACTCAAAATTTCC
The DNA here is from genome assembly GCA_004320025.1 of Laticauda laticaudata. Classification (NCBI taxonomy): domain Eukaryota; kingdom Metazoa; phylum Chordata; class Lepidosauria; order Squamata; family Elapidae; genus Laticauda; species Laticauda laticaudata. Next base: position 2,279 of record BHFT01066523.1, on the reverse strand, counting down.
ACTACCGGTTCTCCAGAACTGGTCAGAACCTGCTGAATACCATCTCTGCTTGCAACTCTGTAAATCTATCTACTATCTGTTTTTTTGTGCACCCTGGTGGCACAGTGGCTAGAATGCAGATTACAGGCTTACTATTCACTCCAAGAATATGACCCTGAGCAGCTCTAGGTTGACTCGGCCTTTCATCCATCTGAGGTCAGTAAAATGAGCACCCAGATTGTTGGGGGCAATAGGCTGATTCTGGAAGCCACTCAGAGAGGTCTGTAAAGCATTGTGAAGCAGTACATAAGTCTCAGTGCTATTGCTACTGCTATTACAAAATCCTTACCAGCTAACATTTTTTTGTTTCCTTCTGCTGAAAGAATTATTACCTTCTGACCCTAACACTAACTCTAAATCCTAATCTTAACCCGAACCCTAAGGTAACCTTAACCCTAACCCTAACCCTAACCCTAACCCAAAACCTAACCCTAACTTTAAATCCTAACCCTAACCCTAACTCTAACCCTTCCAGAAATACAGGAAGTGATGAAACTGGCCTGTTTTTCAGCCTCCAAAGGCTGCAGAGGCTTCCCTAGAGCCTCTGGGAGGCCAAAAAGGGCCTCAAACAGGCAAACAATTAGCTGGGAGGCACGCGCATGTGCAGTGAGGTAAGTTTGGCTGGGGCTCACGTGTCCTCACAAATGGTTCTGTGTGCCACCTGTGGCATGCGTGGTGTAGATTCACCATCATGACCCTATACCATTTCAGACAAGTGGCTGTCCAGTCTCTTCTTAAAAACCTCCAGTGATGGAGCATTCACTCAGCTATTGGCCGTTGTTTCCTTGTAATGCCAAGTCCTTGGCTCCTAAGTAGCTGATAAATCAGCACTCCTGTTGATTGACAAGGCTTTGTTGATTGACAAGGCATTTCCCAGCTTTGGTTTTGTTTGGCACTTCCAGATAATATTATCCCCACTCTATAGATAAAGGTTCCCCTCGCACATCCATGCTAGTTCTTCCCAACCTTAGGGGTAGGTGCTCATCTCCATTACAAAGCCGAAGAGCCAGCACTGTCCGAAGACATCTCCATGGTCACGTGGCCGGCATGACTAAACGCCGAAGGTGCACAGAATGCTGTTACCTTCCCACCAAAGGGGTCCTTATTTTTCTACTTGCATTTTTTTACATGCTTTTGAACTGCGAGGTTGGCAGAAGCTGGGATGAGGTTAACGGGAGCTCACTCTGTTATGTGGTGCTAGGGATTCGAACTGCCGAACTGCCAGCCTTTCTGATCTACAAGCTCAGCATCTTAGTCCCTGAGCCACCAAGCCACTTAGCCATTGAGCCACTCCTGTTGATTTCCCAGCTTTGGTTTTGTTTGACACGTGCAGATAATATTACCCACACTCCATTATCCTTCTTAAATAGGATTATGGGCAGCCTTCAATAAACTAAGCCATTAGATCTGATGGGCAGTCTTCCCCATTGTGTATTCAATGTCCTCCCCAACCAAGGGAGAGTTCAAAGAATGTCAATCAATCAATGGTCTCTTCTTGGGTGCTTAGCTGATATTTTTTCAAGGAGAGAAGCATTTATTTGTTTGTCAAACATGTACAAGATAACAAGTATGAACATAAACATGAACAAAGGGAGTAAATACAGATAAATGGGGACAGTACGACAGGGAGGGTTGGCAGGTTGGTACACTTATGCATGCCCCCTTTAAGGACCTCTTAGGAATGGGATGAGGCCCACGGCAGGCAGTTTGAGGTTGAAGCTGTGAGAGGTTGAGGTTGTAACAATGGAGTCAGGTAGGGCGTTCCAGGCGTTGACCATTCTCTGTGGCTGAAGTCGTGTTTTCTGCAATTGATTTTGGAGTGGTTCACTTTGAGTTTGTGTCAGTTGTTTGCCCGTGTATTATTGTGGTTGAGGCTGAAGAAGCCACTGACAGGCAAGACGTTGTAGTAGACAATTTTGTGAACTATGCTTAGATCAGACCTCAGGCAGCGCCGTTCTAGATTGTCCAGGCCCAAAATTTCGATCCCGGAGGCAAAGGGAATTCTATGAGTGGAGGAATGGAGTACTTTTCTTGAGAGATACCTCTGAACCTGCTCAGTTGTGTTAATGTCTGATAGAAGATCTGTGGTAGCGCAGTGGTTAGAGCGCAGTACTGCAGGCTAATTCTGCTGACTGCCAGCTGCCTGCAATTTGTCAGTTCAAATCCCACCAGGCTCCAGGTTGACTCAGCCTTCCGTCCTTCCGAGGTGGGTAAAATGAGGACCCAGATTGTTGGGGGGG
>BHFT01066515.1:0-15531 GCA_004320025.1 Laticauda laticaudata | reverse complement strand
GCAGATTGCAGAAAGATAGATCTCTGAGTGAATCTGTGATTCTGTGAGCAACTCAATCTGCCTGCCTGCTTTGCCTGGTTTTGGGTAAAAGTTAATCTTTTTTTTATAAAAAATTCAATATTTACATAATATAATATTTACATACAAGCAATGCCCAGCCAGTCACATGACCTCCAAACCATGCCCAGTCAGCTAGCGACACCTACCCAGTCATATGAGCACCAAGCCACACCCACAAATTAGGCCACACCCACAAAACTGATTGTTAAGAAATTTGAACCCCACCCCTGAAGAAAGCCAGTGTGATTAAGGCATCAGGACAGAAATTGTGAGTCTCTGAATCTTCCAGTCCTGCTTTGCGCTTGAAAACTGGCTGGGTGCCTTTGAGTCAGTCACTCTTTCTCAGCCTAACCCACCTCACAGGGTTGTTGTTTTGGGCAAAAAATATGAGAAAGGAGTATTTGGTATGTTGGCCACCTTAAGTTATTTATAAAAATAATAAAAGTAGTATGTATATATATAAACAAAATAAATAAATAAAAGTAGTGTATAGCATGTATATTACAGAAATACATATTGTTTTAAGTGGTACGCACTTTTAATGGTTATTATCTCTTATGTATAAACAGTGGTGTCTGCAAATGTTATCACCAAAAGGATTGCATCTATGCAATAATAATAATGATAATGATAATAATGACTATATTTTATTTTCCTTCTGTTGAGTCATTATACAGTATTTGCTTCTTGAATGTACAGAAATATGTTTCTGAACCATTAAAATCATTAGATCTGCGGGGGAATATAAAGAGGCAAAGAATAGCACAGATGAGAACATATATACACATCAAGTTTAAAATATTTTTATCCAGTTTTTCTATTTAAAAAGCACTTAGTGCAGCTATGATTGCACATCATATCGTATCACTACAATCTGAAAAAGGGTGAGAAAATAGGTCTGGGTTTAATTGCATTTCAAATCTCTTTTATTTCTCAGAATCATGGCAACTTCAACATAAACATTTCTTTATTCATAGTAAGAGCTCAATTAATATTGTGGCATAAGCTTGCAGCCTACACTAACTGGTCATCCTATTACATGCAATTATAACTTATTCTGTTTAAATCTCCAAACAAATCAATCAGTATGATGAAGTCTACACAACAACATCAATAGAAAGAGATATTGGGTAATTCAAACCCAAAAACGCTATTGTATGCTTATTTATTTTTCTGAAACCTTTCTTTTTAGATTTTCTTTATCCCACTTTTATCTTTTTATATATGTAACATAATATATATAAACATACATAACACTCCTCCCTCTTCCTCTTTTTTCCCTAGAACAATAATTCTGATGGCTGTGCTGGGATGAGAGAGTGAGTGACTGGCCCAAAGTCACTCAGATGGCTTTCATGCCTAGGACAGACTACAGCTCATGGTCTTCTGGTTTCTAGGCCAATATCTTAATCACTAGACTAAAATGGCTGTCCTGTGCTTATTACTAACCATCTGAGAACACAACCAGAGACACAGATGAACCAAGTTTCTTTATAAAGTTAAAAAATCAAAAAAGATTAGTTTCCTATTTATTTGTATTATTCCCTCTAAATGTGTCATGAACGAACAACCAGACCCACATGTGCAGAGATCAAACTATCTAAATTCTTGTTCACTGACAATAATACAAGAATCCCCACACACTCTGGCTGTTTTTGCCTGGGAAAGACCAGATAAGGCTCAAAGGCATTGGTGGGGGGAGGGATCAGATCTTGCCCTCTTGTGCAATAATGAGTCTAAATGAATTTCATGCTTGAGTCCTCCTCCCAACTGGGAAAGTTGCTCTCCAACAAAATTGTGCACATATGTGGCTGCACAGATGCAATGCAAACCTGCATAGGAAACTCAAGCCTCCTATTCGCTGTCAAAGACAACATTCTAATGAAAGGAGGAAGCAAAAGAAGGAGACAATGAAGGAGGAGAGGGGAGTTGTAGGAGATGAACAGGCTGAGCCCACAAGAAAGATCAAACACATCATCAAATTTTTGAACCAGAGATCTAAGTCCAGCCAATCTTGACTTCCATTGACTTTTATTTGCCACCAGTTTGTTTTGACCACTAGTAGTTCAGTTTTTTTTAAACAGCATATGCTTGCAATAAACCATTATGTTAATTTGAACTGCCCAGATTTCCTGATGTTCCCATGCTTGACAGAAGAAGGTGGGACGGGAAAAAAGAGACTTATCATCTAGGAAATAAGCCAGTCCTGGGACCTTCTGTCAGACTCCAGATCAGGATGAATGGGGAAAGAAAAAGCAAGCAAGACACCTAAGGAGAGAAATCAGGAAGGGAGGCTATTCAGATAGTCTTATTTAAGTGCCTTTTAGAAGTATTTTGATATGTACAATTATGCTTCCAGTTGAATAAAACCATTAACCTCTCAATTTTTGCAATAATGTGGGAATCTTACAAATAGGAAGTAAATGGTGTCCTTCTTTAGAAATCACTGTCTCCTGGCTCACAGTTGCCTATGGCAACCCAACTGTTTGTCAGAGGACATTATAACTAGTACACCTACTTCCCTGGCTTAGAGACAAAGTAGTTTATTTGTTCAGCTATTTATCCAATCTTTCATAGTTAACAGCACTACTTTTTGAGTGGTCAGCACAAACTGAATGGGTGATAGGGTAGAGAAGATGTGCCTGGGCACAAATTGTTCCACAGATGAAGATGGGGTACTGTCTTTCTATTATTCTCTACCTCTCTCTCCCTCTTCCCCTCCTCTTCTTCCTTTCTCCCTCATTCCTTCCCTCCATCCCTCTCTTTCTCCCCTCTATCCTGTTTATGTACCATGTTTATTGACCTTGCAATCTTCTAGAACTTTCTCAAAACCTATGTCCATGCTGTATTCATACAAGCCCACCTATTCCTGACTGACTCCTTTTGCTTAAATACAAACTGGGCTCCAGATTTTCAGTAACCTGGTTTGGTAGTCCTGAAACTTGATCACCCTGTCATATTATCTTTTTACTATGAAAACTCTGCTACTCTTTCTCACAGCATTCTGAGATAGGGTTTTGTTGCCATTCAAATCTTCTCTCTCCTAGCATTCTCTTTATCCTTCAGATTTTAAAAATGTCTTTGTGATTAATGTTGGTTAGATAAATCATTAATCTAATGCATGATCTCCAAGAGTTCAAGATGCTTTAATGGGGAACCTCCTTTCACAACCTTGTGTGGTAGTTGGTCTAAAAGAGAACAATTAACCCAAAGTCCCCAAATGAGATGCCAGAGCTGGAAGTAGACTTGAACCTAGGTGTCTCTAATTCAACTCTCAATTCTTCATCATCCTGGTTAGTTTATTTATTATTTTATTTTATTTGGTTTGTCAATTGCTTACAAGACAATAGGTATAAGTATAAACTTTGTTATGAATATATGAAATGGATACATATAAGACAAATAAAAAGAAACAATAGGACAAGGATGGTAGGCATGTTTGTGCGCTTATGCACACACCCACTACAGACCTCTTAGGAAAGGAGTGAGGTCAACAGGAGACTGTCTATGGTTAAAGTTTTTGGGGTTTGGGGAAGAAACCAAAGAGTCAAGTAGAATATTCCAGACATTGACCACTCTATTGCTGAAGTCATATTTCCTGCAATCAAGTTGGTGCAGTTAACTTTGAGTTTGTATCTATTGTGTGCTCTTGTATTGTTATGGTTGAAGCTGAAGTATTCATTGACAGGAAGGACATTGCAGTGTATGATTTTATATGCTATATTTAGATCAGACTGAAGGCAGCATAGTTCTAAGTTTTCTAGGTCTAGAATTTCGAGTCTGGTGGCATAAAATATTCTGCAATGAGTAGAAGAGTGGAGAACTCTTGTGAAATATTTCTGGACTTTCTCAACTGTATTCATATCAGATACGTAATGTGGGTCAGATTGACGAGCTGTATTCAAGTATTGGTCATGTTTTGTATGCTCTAGTTAGTAGTGTGATATTACCAGAAAAAAAGCTACATAGGATTAGGTTAACAACTCTTAATGCGCTTTTGGCTATGTAAGTTGCCAGTGGGCCTCTGAGCACTATCGCCTCCAATAATTTTTTATGTCCATAGGTCATTAGGGATGAGTACTCCAAGGTCCTTGACAGGGTTCCAAGCTTGCTATTTTTTATTTCTCAATTTTGCCAATATGTAAGACAGAACATTGCTCATACTTTTGAGGTTCTTTGAAGGTTGCCATTTGTTTGACCATTTGATACCATGGGCGAGTCTTTTGAAGGGTCGCAGTATCTGTTTGTTGGAGTGTTGAATAGCTCATAAATCATCAGCAAAAGAGCAATACAGCGTGCTCTTAATATGATCCCAAGGTCGATTTATATCTAAGAGTATGAAAAGAGTAAAGGTCCTAAAACACTGCCTTGGGTGGCACCAGTGTTGACAGGTACAGGATTGAAATAGGACGCTCCTATTTTGACCATTTTGTTGTCGTTGACAGGAATGTTCTAATCCAAGTTATGCAGGGTGTCGCGAGAGAGCCATACGATTTTAATTTTCAGTAGCTAATCTGTCATCTCTCCTGAATCAAAGCTTTAGACAGAAGTCTATGTAAGATTGCATCTCTTGCTTTGCCCTGGAGTGAGAGTTAGTCCATAGTTTTTCTGCAGCTATAAGAGTTGCAGAGCGGGGCATTACAGGATAGTTTTTTCCTGAAACCAGAGATTGTTTATTAGAGAGTAGAGTTCGCTTTGTCTTTACAGGTGATACGACGGAGTCAGGCGAGCGATAGGAGATTGTCTATAATTTCAACAAGACTCAGGTCTCCCTTTTGAAGAAGCGGGCACTGACCCCTGCTGTAAACACAGGTTAGGCAAGGTAGCTGGTCTGAAACATTTTTATCAAAGATTATGCTTTGAGGCTTCGGCGGTATGGCATGGATAGCCTTTTTTAAGAACGAAGCATATCCAGTATCTCTATAGATCAGAAATGGTTTTAGTTGTGTAGTGCTTTTTCGAACAGTTCTTCTGCTAAATCAATATGTATTCAGTCGATTGTATGCGCTGAGATTCTTATATCGGGAAATAATGGCGCATGACTCCATTGCTGGCTTTAGAAGATACTGCAGCAAGAGGAATGTGTTAAAAAGATGGCTTTTAAATTGGTGTCATTGGTTTAGTCTTTACCATCAGTTCCCAGGCAGGATGGACGTTTAGTTGTTACAAGAATTGTAGAAAGCACAGGTGGAATTGGTGCATAGAAGCGTTCCTCTTGTTAATGTGATAATTGTTCATTTGTCTTTATTTGTTTAAGCATAAATTTTTGTATCAGCTTTTGAAGGTTGGCAATGGACCAGATTGGGTTGACCAGATTTGTTTTTCCGCCAAAGTGATTTCTTTTTGGATTGAAGCTTCCTTATTGTTATGGGTAATCTGTTTTTTTTCTGGTTTTGGGAGTTATTATTGGTACATATGGTTTGATGACTCTTTTGACTTCAAGTAAAAATATGTTGTAATGGTCTTCAACAGTAATCTCTGGTTTATATCAATATCTATAGACTCAGCCTTGTTCTTGAGAATTATCATTACAATCTCACTTCATCTTTTTTACAAAACATCCATTCATTCTCTGCTCACACATTAAAATATCTTTGTTTATGTCAATGCTCTTTACTGTATCTAGTGACAAGAAATATAAATCAGTAAGAATAGTTATAGAAATGATAAAAGCTGTTGAACCGTTTCCCAAATTACTATATTCAGTAAAATTTTGTTATCTCCCTGGAAATAAAATAGCAACCCAGTCTGAGAAAAGCAAAGATATAATGAATATCTTTTGGCCCGAGGAACAGCTTTTAGAGTTTAATTTAAAGATTATTGTCAATCCCACATTTCTGGAGGGCATTGGTTAGAAAGATATACTATGCCTTTCTGTGACAGTGTGCTTCCAACAAATTTCTAATCATTATTAGGACACTTTATAAGCTACATTGACTCACAAAGAAGTGGCATTTTTTGCCTTGTGAAATGTTTCTACTCCAAGAAAGCAGATTGTGGGTAAAAGGAAGCCCAACTAAAGCACCAAATGACAGTGTCAGAATATGCAGCTGTAAGTATACCTTCATCAAATGCTTCTACCAATTCAAACCAATCAAATTAAGGACTAACCCCTTAAAAATAGTGGCTTGGAACTGCCAAAATGTTTCACCAGCATATCACTCTTTGTTGTAAGAAGAAAGCAATTAGACAGGTAAAAAAACATAGCATATGATTTAAAAGTGGTGGAAGCTGGTTTATTGAGAATAATTAATGGGAAGAAATTAACTGGTACATTTGCTATTCTTTTGAATCACTTAGGCAAAGAGATCATATAATTTGCATGTACAAGGTTCCACGGTCAGGGTTTGGTATCGCCATTTAGGTATTATCAAAATGGTGAGGCAGGGAACAGGGATCAAGTTAGACATAAGAGAACTCTATCCTGAATTTGTGACAGAATTGCCCCAGAAACTAGCACTGAGCTGTTGAGTTAATTCAAACAGGAGAAGGAAGAAACAAACTTCTTGTCTGGGGGGGCGGGGGGGGGGGAACAACAAGCTACCTTGAAGCTATTGGATACTATATGCTCCTGTTTTAGAGGAATGAACATAAGAAATATTCTGCTGATATACTAAGGAGATTTTTGAGCACAGCTGTCAAATTAACCCAATATGATTTAATACAGTTGAAAATGATAATGGATTTTCTCTACTTAATTCTTCCAGCTCGCTTTTCCTAGCTGTAAATTCTTTCACACACCCCCAGTATGAACTATTAATAGACATTATTTAAAATTGCCCCCCAAAAAGATAACATTACACAAGAGCATTGTTGGAGAAATTTTCCCTCCATTTTTTTTTAAAGATCTGACCTTCAGGAGTAAAAAAAAGACAATATATATTTATTTCTTTGTCAAATAATTGTAGATACCAAAATAGCCCTACCCAGTACAAAGTAATCAAAACATAAACCAAATCTTCAAATTCTATTAAACCAACTTGGATCAAGGTTCCTACATATATCATTACCAGTGTATCAGCCAGAGTTCCACCAATATGGTGGTCATGCCTCTCTATCTCAAACCCTGCACATTTTTCATCATGCAGGCACAGGCAGCACAAGAAATGCTGGATGGCATCATGAAGAAAAGTAACATAGAATTAAGGAGAAACTTCCTAATAGTGAGGACAATTAACCAGTGGAATAGCTTTGCCTTCAGAGATTCTAGGTGTTGTATCACTGGAGGCTTTTAAGAAGAGACTGGCCAATCACTTGTCTGTAATGGTATGGGGTCTCCTATTCGAGCAGGAGGCTGGACTAGAAGACCTCCAAGATTCCTTCCAGTTCTATTCTGATTGGTTGATTGATTGAGTTGTCATCTTGACATGTTTACGCTACTGCAGATACCCTCTGCCTGATCCTACTACTGAAGAATTCTACCCACTTAACAAAAACGTTCATTTATTGGATATCAAACTGGAAGAAAAACAAGTGAAGGGAATAATAATAGCATGGGCAAAGCATTTTGGTTATACAATAGAACTAGATAAATGGCAGAAACTTTGAGATAGAAATCATTAACAATGTCAATTGCACATACAGAAAACTTGTATAAGATGTTTTATACATGGCATTTTGTGCTGGCAAAGTTGGCAAGGATGTTTAAAGATAAATCAGCTAAATGTTGGAAATGCCACCAGATATCTAGATCATATTATCATATGTGGTGGCCATGTGTAGAAGCCAAATAATATTGGACAAAAAGACATATGTGGCTGGAAAAGATGATACAACAGCATATTGATTTAAAATCTGAAATATTTTTGTTGGGGATTTTACCTGAAATCTATAATAAAGAGAATGTATATTTGATTATTCATGTATTAACTGCATTGTATTTGCACAAGACTGGAAAAGTGAAGAGATTCCTACTGATTGGAATGAGATCAGGAAAATATTAGAATGCTCAAAAATCAATAGATTAACACTCACAATTAAAGAGAAGGAACAAACTGAATATCATGATATAGGAATTATTCTAGCGATGGTTAGAGAATAAATATGAAATTAGAAATAAAAAATTAGTGAAAATAATAGAATTAAATAAATTAAGATGAGGATTGTTATAACAATTAGATCTATTATTTATATCAATATTAAGTTAAGAGTAGAGAATTAATACTAATGTAATGAATATGGCTGTAACTTTAATTGTTACTGCACAAGATATTTGTACCCAGAAAACACACTGCTTAATGGATGATGGATTGTTTGTTTTAAAAATAAAATAAAATAAATTATATATATAAAAAAAATAAAACAAAGTGTTCAGGAAATCTCTCTCTTTATACAAAACACATGTACAGACACACAAAGATATACACACTACTTATAGACCGAAAATACACCAAAAGCTGTATGGTTATGAAGATTTTTTTTCACACATTTCTCCCAGCCACATTTATTTATTTATTTGTTTGTTTGTTTATTTATCAATCTTATATACCACCCATCTTGCCAAAGTTGACTCTAGGCAGCTTACAAACATTGAATTCAATGTCCCAACAGTGCTTTTTTTCCAAAAGGCAGCTGGGCTTTCTTGGTAATTTGTCTGAAAATGGGTTGCTTCTCATCTGAGAAACTTCTTCAAAAAACTAGAGACTTACCTGGGCCTCTGATGGGGATGCAATGACTCCAAATTGATGATGTGTTTGACTCCAACCTCAGACTCAGTCTGATGATCTGCTACAAGTCTATCCAAAATTAAAATTAAACCTTAATTCTATGCAAAATTAAATTTTACACAAAATTAAACCTTAATTCTATGCAAAATTAAACCTTAATTCAATGTTCTTATGCTGAACACTGTGACTCTAAACCATTAGCACTGACAGTTGACAAATTTCTGTGGGACAAAATGTTTTAAAAATTAAGCACAATCAGCAATTAAGCCGCCTGGCTTAATATTTAAAAATAACAATAAAACAGAAGATTTGTTGCTGTCTGACATTTAATAAAACATGGTTATAAGAATAATGGCTTTACAAAACTACTTTCTTAAAGTAGACAACATATTTTTATGCCATTGATTATTTTATGCCATAAATAGTGATTAATCAAATGTAAAATCATTGCCTGGTTTGAATAACATTAAATGCAACAATGGAACAGAAATAGAATTTCACAGATGGGAAAGAAAAAGTTGCTGGTTAACATTTTTAGTTTCTACTCAAGGAATAATGATTTTTCCCCCCATATCCATGCATCAATTTTTAATCTAACTGAAGCTTTGTTATGCCAGGATTTCTCAATCATAAAATAAGATACTGATGAGTCAGTCTCACCTTTATGTGGCACATCTAGAAGAAATGACAGCTATGTTCCTAAAGCCCATGTCACACTGCACCAATGGATGGAAAGAGGATGTAAAACAGAGAGAAACACTTGCCGCGTTTGGTTTAACGTCGATGCATGGCGCAGTGTTTGTCTCACTTGCGTCCATTTTTCTTCCTCTCTATCCGTCCAGCTCCATCGACTGAGGTTCCATCTGCTCAAAAAGTTTTGAGCGCTCTCACAACTTTTTGAACGAAAATGTTATCCAACATGTCCGTTCGCATCCGCTTACGCATAAGGGGAACATTGTTCTGCTATCCGTCGCATCGTTACGCGTTCGCTCATCCGCTACGCTCCGCTGCGCATCCGTGCTAAGCTCAAATTCTGCTCCAGCAGAAAAAGGCGGGACCCAACAGGGAGGAAGCGGAACGGATGCGGACGGATGTGCAGCATTAGTAAAAGCACGGATGGGGAAAGATGAAGCGGATGCAAGCTCACAATACAAAGCCATTTAAATACGGAAAAAACGTTCGGTAGAGGGACCTATCTCAGATATTAAGGATGTCTCAAGAGAGATGCCTAGAGGATGCAAAAGGACAATAGGGAAACCTTATATTGCTTATAAAAAGGGGGAGCACTCACCTGGGGATCCTCACTTTCAGTCCAGGCATGCCCTGCTGTGCAGACCTCTGAAGCCTTTCATATCTGGCCTCTTTGCTTTCCAAGCAGGCAAGATCCATCATGTCCACCCATGGAATGTAAAGTCTTTTGGTAGCCACTATCGTTCTGCAAAAGTGTGAAAGCCGATCTACAGGCTCCTTTCAACTGTTCTACAGGAAGAAAAAGGTAGGCGCCAACGAAGCATCTGGGTCGAAGATTCGGATCGGCGAGAAGAGCGAGAGTATGACTGTATCAACAGCTGATGTGGAGCTGAGGAACGAAGACCGTCCTCGTGCACTTTCCAGAACTTCATGAGGATGCCTCCAGCCATGTTTTTGACGAAGGTTTGTGCAGCGGCTGACTTCACCCAGGTTGACCATAAGCAGAGGACAACTTCTGGCCCAGCGGACCCTGGACTCAAGGTGGGCCGCTGATCTGGCACTGGCACCATCTGGCCGTCCGGGAACCGAACCTTAACAGGAGCAATGCAGTACGGGCTGGGAGGGTGCCACCAACACCATCAGCATTGTGTGGGTCAGAGAAGTGGTGGCAGGCCATCATCGAAGAATAAACTGGAGGGAGCTCCTCCAGCTGCCCTACCACTGGAAAGAAGCGCTGGAAGAAAGTTGCAGGAGCAGTGGGTTAAATAGATAGTGGAAAATTCCCCACACCGGTTGGAGCCCATAGATGGCAAGCACGTGGCCTGCAAAGCTCCAGCCAAGTCCAGGGTCCCTTATTTCATTCTACAAAGGCTTCTTCAGATCACCTTCTTTCGCCATGAGTCGATGCTGACATACAAGTTCATGTTCATCGATGCTCTGCAGGCAACCAGGTATGTTCCAGATGCCCCAAGTAATACAACGCCAGTCACCTCAAGGAGGGGGCTTGAACCTCATCATGGCCTTCCCAGATCCAGAACCCCCTGGCCCAATGACAATGCAAGATGTGCCCTAACTCATGCATGGGGGGGATGACGCCTCGCCCATCACAACTATCTCATGAAAGACCTACACTTCAGATGCCTCACCCGTGAATGAGAGGATCTTCCAACAACAGGCTGTTCCAGGGCAAGGCGGGTGGTGGAGAACACCTTTTGGCACCTGGCCAACAGGTTTCCAGGTATTCTCACCCACCATGCAGCATCGCCGCAGAAACCGTGAGGGGATTCTCCTTGGCTTAGGCCTGATGTGTCGCTTATTCCTTATTGCGTCGGCTAGGCAAAGGACGAGTAGTGGTGGCTGGTGCTGTCCTGATTCCTGTGCACTGGCTCCTGCCTGATAATGTGGAGGCTGGTAGTGGGGTGGTGAGAATGCGTCGGGTTTTGGATATCTGGTGGAAGGTTCGCCGCTTGCCTTTCTCCCACTGCTCCAGGCGGAGTCCTCCGCGACGTGCTTCTTCCCACCATGGTTGTGGGGTTGCTTGGCTGGCAGCAAGGCTTGGCAGGCAGGCAGGCAGGCACAGGAAGGCTGGGCAGGACAGTGGCTGGCAGGGCAGGCCTTGGGCAGGGAAGGCTGCAGGCAGGCAGGCAGGCAACAAGGGCTGGCAGGCAGGCAGGCGAGGCGGCTGGCAGGCAGGCAGCAGGCTGGCAGGCAGGCTGGCAGGCAGGTCGATGTGTCTGCAAGCAGGTCTTTCCTCTGGAATGTTGGACCTGCTTGTGGAAGCTGCTCCCTTTATATCCAAGGGCTGACGCAATGCATCCTCCTGCCCAATGCGCAGTGAGACGCTAGACATCCGCTAGGCATTCGCTAGGCATCCGGCTGTGCATTGCTTTCATCCACTCGGCGTCCGCTCTGCATCCGCTTTATCCGTGTCCAACGTCCGCTTTGGCCTGCGGGTCCCCGGAAGCCTTGAGGATATGCCGAATCCGCTCGCCATCCGCTTCCATCCGTAGGCTTTCCATGGAAATCCACTTTCCCCATTCCTTTTCCTTGCCATTCCCTTCCCCCCCGTCCGTTCCTTTCCATGTTGTCCGCTCTGCGTGATGCAATTTTGCCCTTTTGAGAGCAGACGAACAACGGATGGAACATTTTTCTCGTCCGCTGTGTCCTTTTTACAAATGTTTTGCATCCGTCGGCCAGTGTGACAGGGCCTTTAAACATCAGCACTTCCCATGACAACTTTTGTTCCTTCATTTCTCACTCCCTGCTGCCCCCCCAAAAGTTAAATGCATTCTCCAACTTAAAAAGTTTCTTAGCCTAGCTTAATGGTGCCTAGCTTAGCCTAGCTTAATTTGTTATTCCTTCAATAAAATATAGCTGACAGTATGATACCGAGCCTAGGCACTGTGACATTTTACAGGTAGTCTTCAACTGAGCCCAAAATTTCTGTTGTTAAGTGAGATATTTGTTGAGTGAATTTTGCCACATTTTGCCATCTTTCTTGCCTCAGTTGTTAAGTGAATCACTTTAGCTGATAAGTTAGTAAACTGCTTGTTAAGTGAATCTGGCTCCCCCAAGGACTTTGCTTGTCAAAAGGTCACAAAAGGGACACTACAACCGTCATAAATGGGAGTCAGTTGCCAAGCATCTGCATTTTGATCACATGATCATGGGGGATTCTGTAACTGAAAAATTATCATAAGTCACTTTTTTCGGTACTCTTGTACCTTTGAATGGTCAGTAAATAAAATGTTGTAAAGACAAGGACCACCTGTATTCATGCAGACAGGAAGAGATTGTCCCCAAAGTGTAGCATCCCAGGGTTTTAAAACTCAATGTGACATCTTCAGAATTTTTCCAAGACTGTGAGGTCCTTGGTGCTCTCTGAACTTGGTTTGTTTTCTTGCAACCGTTTCATTACCAAACTAGGTAATCTAATTGATGCACTGATGATGTTACTTAGATTGATAGTAAAACACCTGCAAGAAAACAGGGAATGGGTTTTTGACTTGTATCCTGTACAAAAGGCTTCCCACTAAAAGTGTAGTTTGGAAACAAAAAATAATATTTTTGATTTTATTTGTTTTAAAATGAAACATCAAGAATACAATTGCCCAAAAGTCATGCATGTAATTATTTTCCTGTTCAATATTAGGAGACATAATCTGTGACCAATTTTTGGAAGGCTTTGGAGTTTACATCCTAGGCTTTGGGGAGGCACCTGCAATCCTGAGGCCTCAGATTAATGTGCACTGCTACTTTGGGAGATCTAATATATTTCCATTTGCTTATAGATAAAATCAGACTTCAGCAGCTTCACAAAATGTCACCTGATCACTGGACATTCCAGCCATGCTGAATTGCATTCTCTCTTGACTTAAATCTGTGTGTGAGAAGAGAGGATCAGGGTATTCAAGTTCTTTCTCCAAACCCTTTCTCAGTGATACATTCCCCAGTGCAAAATTTACAAGCATCCTTTCTATCAGACCCCTGAGGATCAAAGCTGTAATCCTATTTCACATGCAGCTATATGTCTGGCATTTTATGCTGAAAAACACTTATCATGTATAACGTTTGCGTAAGCCTTACAGCAACTGAAATCTGGATTGAATGTTAATGTATTGGCCTTTATCCAGTCCTTTATTGAGTTCTGGCACTGATTCAGAGTATCTTCTGCCTCCCAAGCATGGGATGAAAAGGATAGGTAAGACTGAATGTCACCTGCATACTGAGGATCATGCAGCTTTGGAATCATCCTATTAGAATCGTGTGGATGTTAAATTACCTGAGGGAGAAAATTAAACTTGAGGAACACTGTGGCATAATTGCCAGTGCACTGAATAATAAGGCACAAGGGTTATCTTCAAAAAATAACAGCCAAAGAAGAATAGAGTTTCAATTTCAATTTAGCTGGCACGGAAGGATAATTGTGGTCAATGGAACTGGGTGATGCTAAAATATTAATAGCAATTACTATTTCCTCTTGGAAAAAAACTATCTTGGAATAGCAGTTGATCGCAAACTGAGAATGAGCCAACAGTGCACACAAAGAAGACAAATGTACATTTAGGGTCTGTCAAGTGAAATTTGATATACAAATCAGGGGATGTTAATTGTTCCACTCAATTTTGTTTTGGTCCATTCCAAGGACTGTGTCCAATTCTGATTTTATAGAAGGATCCCAAGAGAAGAAGGGCAGAAAGGATGATTAGAGGATTAAGAGCAACACATCGCAAGAAGAGAGATTGAAGGAGCCAGGAACATTTAAGACTGAGAAGATACAATTGAGAGAAATACAATATCATATTTCAGATACTTGGAAAAAAAAAACATCACATAGAAAAAGGAACTGCTCTTTTTCACTCCGGGACATGAAACAAAGAATTTAAGTAAAAGGAAGGCAGATTTTGAAATAACATCCGAAGAGCAAGAACAATTTTACAGTGAAATCAAACCCAGGGAGGTGGTGGGATTCCTATGTGTTTGATGTGTACTGGTGGAGGCAAGGCAACCATCTGCCTGAAATAGCAATAGCACTTAGATTGATATACCACTTTACAGTGCTTTACAGCCCTCTCAAAGCAGTTTACAGAGTCAACATATTGCCCCCAACAATCTGGGTCCTCATTTTACCCACCTTGGAAGGATGGAAGACTTAATCAACCTTAAGCCTAGTGGGATTTGATCTGTCAAATTACAGGCAGCCAATAGTCAGCAGAAATAGCCTATAGTACTGCACTCTAACCACTGCACCACCATAATACTTTAATCTGAATCCCTCCACAGGATTTAACAAGATGGCCCAAATGCTTCATGTGGAAGTTTAATTCATAAATTCTTTTTATATCTTAGAAATAGATTAATTTAAGTATTAAAAACATGTAGCTCAGTGCTGTGATCCTGAAATAGAAACAAAAAAATAAACAATGCTCCATCCTGAATCTGGATGGAATAGTGTGAAAGAAAACAAAAAACAGTAAAAATCAAAGAAAAAGAAAAAAATTTAAAGAACTGACTTCCAATCTTTTTTGTAGCAATTACCAGTACAGTTAATTTCTGCCCTCCCAAATTACACAACATGATTGTCTTCTTCTTATAAAGAACCCCCTTTTATTAGTAAATCTCCAAAATCATTTTTGTTCATTTTCAGCAAGGAGTCCATAAAGGATTTCCAGTCTTTTATAGAAAGTAGTTATTACTCCCTCCCCAGTCTAACAGATAAATTTAGCCATTTCAGCAAGGTCTGCTGTCTTCACAATCCTGTCTCCTACTAGTGGTATTTCTGTACTTTTCCACTTTGTGTATATAATTGCCTCACTGCAGTTACCATACATAATTTTATATCATATGTAAAACCAATTGTCCATGAAGTCTTTTTCTTAATTAGTTCCCCCATATTCTAGTTTTTAAAAGTTTCTGGTTTCAATGGAATATTCCATTTTAAAATTCTAAAATGTAAAATTTTAAATTCTACAATTTTGAAATATATTGTTTGTCTTTTTTGAAATATATGTTTGTTTCCAGTATCTTTTTGCTTGTTCACAAGTCCACCTTTTCTATTTCTGTAATGTAGCAAACATTATATGTATATATATATATATATATATATATATATATG
>BHFT01066514.1:0-39032 GCA_004320025.1 Laticauda laticaudata | reverse complement strand
GAGAGAGAGAGGGAGGGAGGGAGGGAGGGAGAGATCCTCTCGGGCGTGCACCTTCCCCCACAGCCTTCCGCACAAAAGGAGGACCCACCAGCCGGGGTGGGTAGTGGAAACCGAGCCGCAAAGACCCCCTCGGCGGACGCTCAGTCTAGGTGTCCCCAAAGGCAGGAAGGACAGGCTGGCGGGTGCTAATCTCAGTCGTTCTCCCCTTGTCGGGCTAAGGATAGTGGCAGTTTATGCTGCAAGCAGCTCGTACCCCCTGCTGCTGCTCTTCAGTCACCTGCCTGCCTGCCTGGCCTTTGAGGTGGAAGAGCTCGCTGGGCTGAAGGGATCGGCGCATCAGAGGCGTGCAGTGTAGGGTGGTTAGGGAGGAACCGAAGAGGCCCTGGAAGATTTGCCTCCCCACGTGGGGTTGGGCTGCCTTCTTGGGCAGGGAAGGCTTTGTTGTAGTAGGGTGTCGTTTTTAAAATAATTTGCTTTACCTTCGAAAGCAAAGGGAAGACGCGACAGGAGCGCCTGAAGCCAAGCGTCTCGTCAGGGCTCCGGTTGCAGGGAGGAGCCCTGACTGGCCACACGTGGCTGCACCAAACGCCAAGGTGTTACTCGAATGCCGCGGCAGCAAGGGAGAAGGGAAAGCAACAGTGGCGGAAGGTCTCCCAAACATCCAAGCTGTCGCCGCCCGCCCACCCGAGGATGCAAAGGGAGGGGGAATTAAGTCACCCCCGAGAAGACGGCCTAGCCATTTTTTGGGGGGTAAAAAAAAAAAAGGCCNGTAATTACATTATATATAATGTATTATATACATATATATATATAATATGTATATTATATATGATAATCAGTGTAAGAATGTTAATGAAATGACACAAAATTACATGCAAAGTAAAGCCAAACAGCCAAATTGTGAATGCCTAAAGGCCCAGATTGATAAGTGTAGGGGCCTTCAACAGCGTTACTGCACAGGCGGACACAGGCCTAGGTGCTCGCTGTTGTGCCGCTGAAATAATTGGGCTGTGAAGGTTAAGCCAACAGATTAAAACATAAGAAATAGCCTCAAATGAAACCAAGCCAAGATGAGGATATAATAGTTCCCGGAATATTGAAGGGAACCTGCTGCTCCGATCAGAACTACCTCACACAGCTCGAGAATTAATGACAGGCACGCCGCCACAAGGTTTTGACAGCACAAAATGGCCTCTGGCCATTAAACTTTTTGGCGCGCTCTTCAGCAGCAACTTCCCGCCTTGTGAATTAATAGCCACCAGTGCCTTTTTCTTTTAAGCTAAGCGGCGGGAAGAGGTGGAAGTTTGAATTCTCAACCAGAGAAATTATAAAAATATATATAAAGGTGTTTCAAAATAGTGCTGGAAATGTGAAAAGTATGAGGGACATGTTATCAAGGTGGAATTGTGAGAAAGCTAAGAAATTATGGGTATGAATCTAAACAATGGTGCAAAGAATTTTAAGGATTCATACATTACAAAGAAACCAGGGTATGAATCTAAACAATGGTGCAAAGAATTTTAAGGATTCATATATTACAAAGAAACCAGAATTCTTTTCATAAGGACATACGGACCATGAATTAGAAAAGTCAGTCCACATAGAAAACATGACCAAATAAAGCACAAACTGTCAACACCACCACAACAGTCCAAGAACATGGGAAAAGTCCCTTCAGAGCCTTTTGCTCTGTCCACTAGATAGCTACAGACTATGCTCTCCTTTATCTGACTGTTACCTCGATTCAATCGACTAATGGTAAAGTTATTCTATATAGAGCTGCAACAAAATTATTGCATACACAACAACTTAAGAATACTAAAATTCCCACAGTGAAGGAATAGACGTTGAAAATATCAGAATTTGGGACTTCCGGTTGTGCTTCCGTCACGTCGGAGTGGAATCCACAATCATGTGTGATTTCGCTCTGTGTTCACTTGTTGGAGGTCCCAATAGGGACCAGAACCACCCTGGAGGGGTGATGAAGAAAGGGATGGTGAAGAATGCCTGGAGGGTCAAGGGGAGCCTCATCTCCCCTCTCTGACAAGGTAAACCTTCTCCAAAGACAAGTTGCAGCAGTGGTCAAAAATGGCCACCATGAAGACAGGAGGCACTCCAGAAAACTAAGACTGCTGGAGGGGTGAAGCAGTGAGCGGTGTGTGAACCAGGCAAAATACCTGGAAATTAAGGTACCCCGGAATTAAGAAACAAAGAATTTTTTAATGAAAGATTGTAGAAGTGGTGACCAGAGAGAGAGAGAGAGAAGAAAATTGGAAACATGTAAAATTGACTTTGAAAATAATTAATTTGGAGGTTGAAAATTCAGAGGAAAAGATTGGATTATAAAAGGCTTGGAAATTAAACTGGATAATTAATTGGATTTTGGCACTAATAGGCATAACTAAATGCTGGAATTGAATGTGTTAAAAAGAAATAACAGCTAATAACTAGAATTAGTTAAATTAATAACAGCTTAAAAAGGGGGAAAAGTGAAAAGAAAGGGTGGAATGTGGAAACAGAATTGAGAGCGCCAACTAATGGTAAAGGAAAAATTTCAGTTACTCTCTGAAAAGTGCTTGGTCTTTTTAAAATAGGAATTTGAAAGGAAATAAAATAAATTCCATTGCAATAAAATTAAAACCCTGAAAAATTAATTACTGGAATATTACAAGGAAAAAAAGATATGTGAAGAAATTTCCCTGGGATTATTTGGGTGACTTTGGGAAAAAGTTAAAAAAGAAATTAACAGAAGCAACCTGTAAACAAAGACTTATGGATACTGACTATTGAAATTAAATATAAGAGACACTGGTTGTAATAAACTACTGGACAAGTGGATTGGACATAAATATTAAAGAAAGGGAGGGAAGAAGAAGAAGTGTACGAAATGGGAGAATTATGTGTGGAAATAAAATTTGAACTACAAAATATGAAGGATGATGAAAGAAAGCTTGGAAATGTACAGGATTGTACAACAAAAATTAGAAATAGCGAAGCAGATTGAAGAACAAAGAGAACCAGAGGGGGAGGAGTTAGAAGAGAGGAAACCAGACTTAAAGAACAAGTGGAACAATTAACATTAAAAGGGAGGGGAGAGAATTAAAGCTAAAAACTTGAGGTTTGATGTGATAATGAAAAGGAGAATTGTTTGGAAAATTAAACAAAGGAAAGGAAACAGCAGAAAAGGGAATTACAGAGAAAAAATCAAGAGAGGGAGGGGAATAAAACAAATAGTTGGAATAAGAAATGGAGGGAAATAATAAAGGAAAAAGGGGGAATTAAGAGAAAGGACCAGAAAATGATGGGAAGCAGAAAGCAAACAAAAATGAAAAGAAACTATATAATCAGGAGGAGAGACAATGGGTAGAAAACAGGAAAGGGGATTCTGCAAGGTAACGTGTGGTGATATAACAAGAACATAGATTTAAAAATAGAAAAGAGTGGAACTGGTATTTTTTTTCTAAGGATTATTGTTATATATAGATTTAATTGAAATAGATATGGAAATGGGAATTTATTCTAAGTATATTAATTGATATTTAATAAAGCAATGAATAAAGTTAAAATAAGCTATGAGAACTGTAATGGAAAGATGATTATCAGTTTCTAAATTTAACTGAATAGACCAATATTTTTGAAACAAATAGATGATTTAGAATGTAATTAAGTTAAAGAATACCATGCGGAATCTGATTCAAATATATATATGCATATGTGATATTTAGTAGTTAGGAGATTACTGTTATTAATGTAAATTAAAGAGAATAAATTAATGTAATTTAAAGAGAATAAATTGGGGGAGTGTATAAGGTAAAAGGGTGGCAAACTCGAATTGATAATTAAAGGGGACAACTTTTGGATAATTAGAATTAGGATAGAACATAGTGAACAATGAATGGAATAATAGTATGTAATAAAATTGCAAATGTGACAGATAGGAGTAAATATGTTTAATGAATATAGAAATGAAATAAGAATCTTTGATAATATTGTAAAACAAGATATGAAAATATTTAAAGAAAAATGAAATGTTATGATATGAATTGGAATTGGATAAAATAAGTGTAATGAAAATAAGAATATTTGAGAATATTTAAAGAAAAGTGGAATAAATAATAATAAGAGATGAAATTGAACACAAAAAATGAATATGTAACTATGGTCATGTTTGTACTGAAATGTAAAAACCTGGAACCACATTGTTCACCAAAAGAGATTTTTTAAAAAAATAAAAAATTGGAAAAAAGGACAATTTCAGAATTTGCAGAAATGGCAAAACTGACCTGTTTGATCAGACAAAATAAGACTTTTCTGAAAGATTCCTTATTTTGGCTTTTTGCTGAAAGTAGAAAGGAGTGAAATGGATTTATGAAGTTGAAGATTTAAAAAAAGATTAAATGCTGAAGCAGATTGTATAACATCTAAGAGGAGGAACAATAAGATTGTAATTATCTGTTGAAAGAAGATTGGAAGTAATTCATATTTCCCTAACTTGGGGGGGGGGATTTCTGTATTTTTTTTCTTTTTCCTTTTTTTTTTTCTTTAAATGTGTCTTTTATCCTATGGGGGAAAATCTAAATAAATAAAAAATGAAAAATAGCAATGAGAGTTAGAAACAGTGACCATATGACTATAGTATGCTGTGATTTTTGTAATTGTGGGCCAGTTGCCAGTTATTTGAATTGTGATCATGTGACTGTGGGGATAGCCAAACTTTTGCATTTGGCTCTAGCTTCCAATACAGACATGATCAGACAGGTACTGTTCCCAGTTGAAGATCAATATATATTCTAGCCTAGAATGTAACAAAGTGCCTGAATTGCATTTATTGTATGCAATCTATATGGACATAATACCAGCTTCAAATCTAGTAGAAAAACAATTAAAATTTAGGATAAATTGTATATATATATATAAATTGTAGCCATCTTTTGTGGATAATCTGGATAAGGTCCGCGACATCCTTTTTTTTTCAGTTACTATCCCTCATTTATAGCCTCACAGAATATTGTTGCCACTGACACCCATGCTTAATTGTATTGTCCAGTAGTACAATTGGTACGTATTTTGCATCTAACCGCCCATTTAAGTCCACTCTTGCTCTCCTCCAAGGATGTTTTAAAATGAATGCTTACATTTTCTGCTAAGAGTCATGTACAGAACTTGGAATATTGCACCAGATGACAACCTTGTCATCTCCACAGGGATTGATTACACGCGCTCTTATGTTTCCCATGTTTTATATCTTTACTTTCTGCACATGCCCAAATGATTTCTCCATAATTATTACATAACAGTGCAAGCCTGTATATTTCACTTCATCAGTAAATACAAAATAATTACACTGCTGAGGCCCATAAAATCTTTCTGGTCCACCTTGCACATAGCAAAGCATGCTCTATTTTTGAATATTCAATTAAACTTGAAAATAAACAGTATTTTTTTCCTCCCCACGACCAACAAAACAATATCCATCAATTATTTTCTATGGATCTATTGCATTAAATTAGTATGACTCCTGCTGCTCTTTTCTATCTGCAGTAGACACAGAGCTATTGTCAGGGTTAGCTGTTTGCAGGCAAAGCCAGCTCTGTGCAGTGAGATGAGCACACTAGAAAAAGAAATAGGCTTCTGGGGACAGTCTGAAAGCAGGCTAGTGTTGAATCAATTAACCAATTGCTCTACCTAAAGAGTCAGGATCAAGTCTGGGATATACTAAAGCAGGGGAAATTTCCCATCTTACCTGACAGGTGCTGAATTCGTTTTTAACGTGTTCCATTCTGATCACTGATACTGGTTGTATTCATGTATTACCCCGAAGTTGTAACTGTACTTAGAGAATCTTCATCTTGTTTTCAAAGTCTCTGATTGAATTATCTGGAATTTAACTTAGATGTGGTAGACAGCAAAACCAAAAATAGGAAATAGAATCCCAACTTATAAATTTTTGTACATTATTGTATTCTTGACATCTGATTCATGATTTTGAATGGAATTAATTCACCTGATAATGTATTTTTTCCACACAATCCATGAATCACTATGTAAATCAAGTTTGATGATTTGCAATAAAAGCAAATGAGTATCAACAAAAACATAATTCCTAAATATGTCATCTATCAAGGCCAAAGGGACCATGGAATAGGTCTTCACAATCTTGCAAAATGTTAGGTAGGATCGGGCTGCAACTGTTTATGTGGCACACTATTCCATAGGTTGGGGCCACCACTACTCTAGTGCACAATACAGGGACAGGAATTCTGTAAAGAACTCCCATGTCAAAAATTACGCTTTTCAGGGGAGAACTGCAACTCTGCTAGGAATAATTACTTGTACCAAAGCCACCAGATATTTATTGATAATCAGCAACTCTGACCTGGGAGAATTTAATCACTACTAATCTCCAGTCATTGGTTCAGGATTTTAATAGCATTTTTAGCTTGGCTGGGTGTCAATGTATAACTGAGTATCATCAATATACTGATAGTACTTCACACCAGATCAACAGATGATGTTGATCTTGTATAGAAATCTTGTATTGTTTTTTAAAAGGCTGACTGAATCTTCCGGTCACGAACATTCAGACTTAGAAAACAATTCTCCCGGTTAAGTAAAATAACATGAATCACATGCTGTAAAAGAAAGAAGCTTCCAGAGTTTTTGCATTAATTTGTTACTGAGCATCAGAGTAGTTTTACATAATGGTCCCTGCTTTTAAATATGGATGACAGATCTCTGATTAGTATAGACGTCTTCTCTATGAACTATGATGGATTATAATATTCAGACAAATACAAGTTATGCATTCACAGCCTTTCTAATTCAACATCCCCAGATATGATAAAATATAGTTCGTAATACATTACTGAGAATGCCGGTCTTTGTCAGTTATACCTGATGAAAGTTGCACTGAACTAAGGAGCATCATTTGTGCAATGTGAACATAACATCTGAAGTGCTTCAAAACTGTAACTTTATTGACATTATTAATTTATTCCATTAATAATCTATTTTGGCTCAAATGAACCCACAAAGTAACAAACAAAACAAAGAGTTCTTAAACTCACTGATAAACTAACATTTTGACCTTTGGAAATATCTTTCTAGATATTTTTTTTAACTGGAACATAGAACGGACCAACTGAGAACCCAGAAGCAGTAAAGCCCTTTCGCCCAGCCTGCTAGCACAATACACCTCACAGGATCATTGTTATTGGAAATGAGATGAGGAAACATTGCGTGCCACCTTGAGCTTCTGACGAAAATAAACATATGAATCTAATAAATAAACAACAGAACAAGCATCCGATACCAGGGAAATTGTCAGTAAGACCTCTCCTGCAGATTATGATTACTGGCAAGTTTATAAATAAAAAAAAACATAGTTTAGTTGTACTTTAAGCTTCACCTTTAGGCTATTTGTTGAACCTTTAGGGTATTAAAGATGAAAATAAGTTTTTTGTACCTTGTATGGGACAGCAGCCTAGCTGTCACTTTTTCAACTAATTACTACTTGTAGAACCTTTTCAAGGATTGTTTCCTGCAGTAAACAAGACAGGATTTAATTAAGCCCTGGATAACTTTACCATCTTATTGGCTAAGGAAAAATAGTAGGAGGTACTGTACACTAGCTGCAAGTGTGCAAAAACATTCTACCAGTTCATTCTACCAATGAACATTCTACCAGTCACTATCTTTGAATTCAGCAACAGTCAAGATCAAAAAGCTCTTTTAAAAAGCAGCTCTGCTGTAATGTAGCTAAACAATTATCAATTTTAGTTACCTATTTACAAACACCTGCATTTATCTGGATTTTATTTAAATACCCTAAGGATACAAATTTAGTATATTCTGCCAAATGAACATATGTAGAATACAGTCAATCGGCATTCATTAATTGTAGTCTCAAATAGCTTTGAATTTGAGTCATACTTAACCATGCTTTCCACATAGTTAAGTCTAATTGAAAGATGAACCTTATTTATTCAACTCAAACATAGTATAAAAGATGTAAAGATTAAGTCAATGCTGGAATTTAGTTGATAGTTCTGATATTAATTCACCTTACAGGGTTGTTGTGGAGAAAATAGGAGGAGGAAGGCATTTTGGATATGTATGTTACCTTGAGTTATTTGTAAAAATTATAAAGATGGGATATAAATAAATAAATAATGTTTACATAAATCCAAACTTATTAAAACTGCCAATAACAATTCAACATCTTGACTTGAAAACGTGTACTCAAAGATGTGATGATATACAGGAAGTCCTCAACTTACAACCATAATTGAGCCCCAAATTTCTGTTGCTAAGTAGGACAGTTGTTTAGTGAATTTTAACCCATTTTCTAACCTTTCTTGACAAGTTGTTAAGTGAAACATTGCAGTTATTAAGTTAGTAAAACAGTTGTTAAGTGAATCAAGTTTCCCCACTGACTTTGCTTGTCAGAAGGTCGCAAAATGTGATCACATGAACTTGGGACACTGCAACTGTTATAAATATTCAGCGGTTGCGAAGTCTGAATTTTGATCATGTGACCATAGGGTGCTGCAATAGTAGTGTGAAAAATGATTATGCCACTTTTTTCAGTGCCGTTGTAATTTCAAACAATCACTAAATGAATAGTTATAAGTTGTATATATTTGAGATTCTGGACATTTACAACTTAGAATGCAAATTTACAATAAATTACTTCAGCACTGTCTTTAAAAATTACATTTATTTTCACTAAACCCTAAGCTGTCTCTAAAAACTTACCTATGATAGTTTATTCAAAGAAGTTTTAAACCTGTAAAGCTTTGATACAATTGCATATTTATAATGCATAATAAATGAAGATATACATACGTGTGTGTTTGTGTGTGTATATCATGGTAGTCAGGACAATAAATATTACTTATAGTATTTTCTATATTCATCACTTTCTTAAAACTGCAGGAATACAACAATGTGAAAGAAGACAAAGCAATTTGCCTTCCTACATCATACTTCATTTGAGGCATAGAATTTTAATGTAATTGTATATTAAGGGATTTGAACATCCATTATCTTATTACTGCTATGAGGTAGGATTTTTTTATGCCAGAATATTGTAGTAGGGAAACTGAACAAATTTCTATGAGAGATGAGATATTTCTAATACATAATTGTTAAACCACATCATATTGTGTATAATAAGTTTTTGGAAGAGGGATGCAGATAAAGGGAGACTGGATGGATTTATTAGTTAACTAGTAACCTACTTCTGCTTGCTCTTGAAGATAGACCTATTCTGGAGACTGAATTTATTACATTTAATAATACCACAATTGACAAGTTATTAAGAAACAAATATAAATTTTTGACCCAGGACAATCTATTTATGACTTTTGGGATGATTCAGGATTGTTAAGGTGCCATGGTAAATTTTCTACAAGTAGATTAAAATAATCGTTTATTAACAGAGAGTTTTGAAACTTTTTGTTCTTTTTTACTATTATTGTTTTTCCTTAACTACTTTGTCACTATAATATATAGAAGATAAGTCATCAAGTTGTTAATAGATTTAGGAATTTTAAAATTTAGGGTGGCCAGTTCTGCAATGGGTGGAACTGATGTTGTAATAATATATTAATCAGTATTCAATTATAGGGGATAATAAGTTCTGATGCATCTTTTTTAATGTTCGGATTGCTTTGTGTTCTTTTTTTTTCTTTTAGGTCTTCTTGGATTATGTAGTTTAACTTTGTTTTGAATAAAATAAAAAAATTAAAAGAAAAAAGAAAAAGTGGAACTATTCATTACCCAAAACAATTGCATAACCTATTTAAAATGGCAAAATAAATATGAGCATCCATTCACGTAAGAGTGAACTACTAAGACCTTTTAAAAACATTTAGGTATGGAGCCAAATTCACATAGTCCATAATAAGGCATATCAATAATATATCAAGCAACATGATGCAGAATAAAGACTGCAAGTCTGATCGAACAATAAAAAGCGAGGGTCTGCCACAATTCTCACCTCTGTACAAAGTTCGTGCGGCATGGACCAAGTAATAGGAATTCCCAGGGCAGTCCACTTTATGAAGTACCAACCAGAGGAGTTTAAAAGGCCCAACTTGGTTGATATTTTGTAAGCAGATCAAATCAATTTTATTCGATGTGTGTTTGGCCTTAGTTTAGAATATCCAATCTCAGAAACACCCATCATGATCTTTATCGATGATCTTTTGATGATGCCTTAATTTTGTGAACTTCTTTTCACTTTTGTTGTTCAGACCTTTTTTATATATCCTGAGTCTCTCAAGATTGGGACAGGCTATAAATACAGTTACATAAATAAACATTAAAAAATCGTAGGACCTAAAATACAACTCGTATTCCTATAGATGCAATGTTCTAATAATTATTAAAAATTATTATTACTATTCCTAATAGTGGAAAACTTAGCAATGTGGTGAATATTCTGGTGGATATGGTGGTCTGCTTGAGGAAAAACAGACTTCAGCTTAACCCAGCAAGACAGAGAAACTTTAGGGTTGGGGCCTTGCAAATTCTAGGATTATAACATCTTTAGTGCTGGGGTTGGACACCCTAGACAGACCCAGTGTGCAACCTGGCAGCCCTTCTGGACGTACAATTCCTGCTAAAGCTAGTGGCAGTCATGGGTAGGATGGCTTTTGCACAATTTTGTTTTATTTACCAATGGTGCACATGAATGAATTAGAGGGCTCTGCTCAGTCACTCATGCCATGGTCACCTCCCATATGGATTACTGTCATGTATTCTATATGGAGTTGCCCTTAAAGAGTATCCAGAAACTTTAGTTGGTGCAAAATTATGTGTGTGTGGCTCAGTTATGTCTGCTCCTAGAATACCAACTGTTATACTTCTGCTCTATGAACTGCACTGGTTGCTAGTCTGCTTCAAGGTTCAATTCAAAGTTTTATGACATGGGGCCAGGTTAACCCTACATGACATGGGGCCAGGTTATCTGAGTTACTGCTCACCTCAATTACATCTGCCCTTCAAATCCAGCAGAAAAAAAATGTGCTCATTTGTTGATCATGATCCCATTTGTTAAGGAATTACACTTGGTGGGCCCGAGGAGGCATGCCTTCTTTGCCATGGTGTCCTCCTTATGGAACATTGCTCAGTTCCATAGCTACTTACTTTCCAGTAAGTTCCTCAAAACCCGGCTCTGTCATCTCAGGGAACCAGTGGGATTTTGAGCTGACTAGCTAATCCAGCTAATTTAATGTATGCCTTATACTTTTAAAACTTTTTAATAATGAATGGGGTTTTTTTTACATTTTATTTCCATTTTTGTTGTATGCTGCCCAGTATCACTGCCAATGAGACATAGCTTTAGAGATATAAAGATATTTAAAATCTGGAAAATTAAATTATAGGGGAAAAAAGTAAATTGGACTTAGAGATGAAATTTTCCCAAGTTCCAAAAAGATATACATCCTAATATTCAGTGAATGAAGTCACAGCTAAGTTATTATACTAACCTATTTATAAGAATGGCATCTATTATATATATATCATTGTAGGGATACTTAGTTCTTAGAACTATGGGAGAAATACTCAGCTTTTATGTATACAACAAAAATAACTAATTAAAATTAATATTAAAAAGACAAATTAAATTTCAGTAAGCATCAGTGTTGTATAGAATATCTGAATTTTAAAATCAGATGAATCTGTTCCCTAGTTCTAAAACACACATCTACTCTGTATTTTTTTTAATCCATAACTTTTAAATTATTACTATTTCAACTAATTTACTTGTGAAACACTTTATTGTATAACTCTTTTGCTTATTTTAATAATCTATGGCATTTGTTACAAAATATTAATCACATAAACAAACAAAAATTCTTTGAGAAGAGAGCTTTATCTCTTAAAAATTTTAAGTGTTTAGAATTTTCTGTGATTATTATTTTCTAAATTTCTATGTTTAAAATATTTATTGGAAACAAGTTTTCAACAAAATCTAATTTATATATTAACACTCCATAGTAACAAGGAAATTCACCTTGCACATATTGTACATATAGTGCATATTCTTACATTCGCTGACAGTGCTAACAGGAGACATGTTTTATGAAGAACTACAATGTGATAAAGCAGCTCTGACCCCAAATGACAGATTTTATCTTATTATTATCAGTAATGTGTATATTCAGTTCACATACTTACCTGGGATGGTAAATGAAAATTACAAGGACAGGAAAATTAAACTACCGCCAAACCTTTGACATGTGATAATGACCTAGAAAATATTAAATAAGAGGAATATCAATACTGTAGCAAAAATGATGGAACCCCAAACTTACAACTTATTTTGCTTCTTCTTTTAATTCCCCCCCCAAACATGAAGTTGATATTAAAAAGTGATCACTGTGTGCCTTGAGAAAATAAAAAGTGGAAAGCTAAATAACTAACAAAAAAAGCATCATGCTTATAAAAGGACACTGGGACTAAGCAATCAGAAGGATGACTTATTTTTGTTTTTCCTTCACTCTGTCTTGGGCCACTATATTTAATATATCCAAGATGGCAAATACCAAGAAAGTTGAACTCACATTGAAATAAGAATCCAAACAGGAAGGAAATCCCCTTGATGTGCACATGTAATTGTTTAATCAGGGATGTATATATATTTAAACTACATCACCATCATAGACCAAATAAAATCTGGTCTGTAATCCAAACTGTAGATTAGAGATCTACAGAGGAGAAGCAGCAACATTGTAGCATACTTCCTGATTAAAATCCCTGTTCCCTTTTTCTCACCAAGAAAATCCAACGAAAGAGGAAAAAAATAAGAAAGATTTGACTCCCACCAGCCCACAGAAAAGGAAAAGAGTTTTTGCTTGCAAACCACCCCCACCCAACTAGCCACCTACCCCACCATGCAAAGTGTAGGCAAGGCCAGAGGAGTCTGAGGGTGACCAAGAAGGTTATTAAATATGGAGAGCAGCTAAGAAGAAAAACCTAGGGCTTTTCTCTTTTCTTTTTTCCCCTTCTGGTCACCATCAAGTTTGCATCTTAGTTACAAAATGTCGATCTTAAAGGCTGACAAGACACAGGAGTGAGGAAAAGAGTCCATCTTGCTGGGGTGGGGGGTGCTTTATGAAAGGCAGTCATGCAATATATAAATCTCAACCTTTCTTGGGGAAGTCTACACAACACCTTGCAGGAGAGCCTGAAGCAGGAGGCAGAGACAGGAAGGGTGCCCAGAGAGGGGGATGCCAGATCTGCCCCGATCTTCCTCCTCCACACCCTTTGCCTCCCCAGCGATATTTGGTGAATCACACTGGCAGAAAACACCTCCCTTCTGCCGCTGCTCTGACTTCCCTACTGCTCCTCCTCCTGCCTCCCCCCCCCCCCGCCCGCGCTAGGCCCAAGCTATGATTCCGCGGCTGCTTGCCCACCGGGGAGGAGGAGAAAGAGTGCCGCTGTGAAGCCACATGGGAAACTCAGAATTCCCGTGTTAGCTCCCAATCTTTCTAAACACGTTTGGGGACGATGGATTGGATGGGGGAGGGGATATATAACGCCGCGCGCGCACATAAGACACCCCCCCAAACATAAGTTAAGCGTCTGGATGGGTGATAAACTGTCCCTATCTCATCCGTTGCAGGGGATTGAGAGCATGGGAATCTAAAACATGTCAGAGAGTAGGGCAGGCAATGGTTTCAAAACCCAGGCAATGTTGAACGTTCCTAAGCCTGCATCTTTCCTTTCCATACTCACCACGCCCCGGCTGATGTCTTCTGACATATTTCGACAATTCTACGCAAGTAGTCGCTAATTTTTCCCCTTTAACTGTGTTTTAAGGAAACAGAAAATGAAAATAAGGAACAATCAAGAACCAACGCTGATCGTGACATGATATTGACCGCCAACCCGGGTAATTGACTCTCCCCGCCCCCCCTCAAGTCCCCCCCACGCGCAGAAAAAAGAAAACGGACGGGCAGCGTTTCTGTCCTTTCTGTCTCCAGCCCCCTTCTACACATACTCCCCTCTGTCGTATATGTTGCCTCAGCTTTTTTTTGCACCGTTTCATTTCACCTTCCTCATTCAACGGCAGCGGATTGTTACAGAGATATTCCTAACACAAACCTACCGCTTTCTAGATCCCGGGATTAAGGAGACCGTCTCCATCTCCTTTTGCTCAACTGTTTTGTTTTGTCACCCCCCCCCCNCCCCCCTCCGAAAAAAAGCCCCGATGCTGGATCCAGCTATGCAAGTTTCACATAAAACACCCGGGAGGAAGAAGAGGGAGGAAGAAGAGAGCAGGATGCAAGTCTGATTTCTGTAATTTACCATCGACCTGATCTCGCAGCAGCAAATAACAGTTTACCACCCCGTCTGCTGGTTGAAACCTCAATAACGCCTCCAAGACACATATTCTTCTTCCTGGGCAAATAATCTGCAAGTTTTCTGTCATCGCGACCATTTGGCGTTACAACTTACCTTTAGAAATAGGACTTTAAACTGCCAAGGCCTTCCTCTCCCCCCCAGCCTCGCTCGCTCTCCACCTTAAACTTATTGACACAACATAATCCTACATTCATGCAAAATCCTGACACAGCCTCTCTCCTCCTACGTCCTTTAGTCCCCTCCAAAACAATCTCTTTTATTCTTCCTCTCGGCTCGCACTATCTCCCTTTTTTAAAAAAAGAATCGCCGAATAATTGCACATTTCGTTGTTTGTATGGCACAACGGAGAGAGTGAAAGTAATGGCAAGATATGATTCTGTACCGGAAAATGCCGATTTCTAACTCATAAATCTCAACTGAGCCCCGCGAGATGGCTTTCCGCCCTGCACCCAGCTTCTCTCTTCCCCCTGGCCGCCCACTCTGACACAAAACACGAGCCACGCAACGCAAATAAATCAACGCACCAACATGCCCCCACCAGTTCCGTGCCTCCACTCTTACAATTAAGTTTCATTTCTTGCTGCCCCTGTCAAGACACACACACACACCCGGAGAAAGGGAAGGTTGTTTTCATTCCTCCAGTGGGGCGCCAGCTTTTATTTTATTTTCCTCCGCTCCCTCCGTTGCTGCCGCCGCGGCTGCTCCTGTCTCTGCGCGGTGAGAGAGGTGCTGCTTTTCCAACGCCGCCTGGCACTGGCTGGCCTACCCTTGTCCTCCTCCCGCGCCGCCTTTCCTCCTAATGCATTGCATTACAACTCACCTCTTTCCTCCGCCTCTCCCACCTCCCCACCCCCCAACACACAATCCCGGCGGGCGCGCGCGCACAGACACACACGCACACACACACACCACGGAACCCCAACCCACCATCCGCTGACCTTCTCTCGGGTTCCCCCATCCAAAGTTTCAGGGGACAGGAGAGCGTTGAGGCGGAAAGTGAACGGGATTTGAGGCAAGAGGTAAAGGACGTCAAAAGGTCTGCGCCTTCCTCGGAAGAGTCCAGCCCGCCGGTTGTGGCGGCTATCGCTGCTGGCGGCGGCGGCGGAGCTGCTTGACGGAGTCCTGGGGGGTTGCCCCAAAGCTTTTAAGTGAGTAATAATAGAAAGGGAAATGTTGGGAAGAGGAGCCTGTTCTCCAGAGTCGCTCAGGAAAAAAAGGGGGAGACTGGGGCACTTACCTCCCACTTGTGAGTGTATGAGAAAGAGAGAGAGAGAAAAAGACTGAGAGAAACACTGAAATAGAAGGAGAGCGCTAAACAGCAGTAGTCACTCAGTGTTTCTTTATGTGAAAGTGAAGAGAGAAGCTCTGAGCAGAGCCCACCGCACACTGGTTTCACATACAGTACATGTAAGCCAGAGACCGAAAACATTCATTTTTATAGAAGAGAGCCTGCCATTGGCTCGCGGACTGAAGGACAGATTAGCCAGCCATACAGCTCGCCTGTTACACCCAAAGAGAAAAACGCAGGCAACTATACTCACACGGAGGCGCACACATACGGCCCCGTACACGGTCTCCCGCGCGCAGCGCGTGCGCGAGCAAATACACGCAAATGCGGTCACGTACTTAGAAATCGGTCTTTTCTAGACCTGTAGGCAGTTTGGTGCCGGGGACACAGGTAGAAAAGAGAGAAAGGGGGAACTCGGCTCTTGAGAAGAAACGAGCGCTCGTACACGCGCATACAAATGTCCATTAACTGACGTGGGAGGGTGTCTTGGGTCATAAACTCCCCAAGTCCCTTGGATCTAGAAGTGTGTTTCTTGGTCGCCGGCATGCGATGACCCACGGAAAAGAAGGGCTTTGTGTGACGACTTTCAAGGGGAGCTCGTAAAAAATTGCCGCGGGACTGAATTTTAGTGGCGGTTGCAGAAATTACTCCAAGCTGTACTGCTCCCACAGAGGCCAAGAATCCCGAAAAGAGAAGTTCATAACGCCCAAAATGCCTCTTTTGGAGGCGCTGCTGGGCAGACGGATACTTTCCTACTTAGAAATAGCACCCCTCCTCAGGAATGAAAGAAGAAAAAACTGAAGTAATACTTCACTGTCAAAAGCTTCTCGTTCAGTATTAGAACACCAAAGTGATGAAAAGCCGCACGGTTCAGATTTAAAATATACTTGAGGTGCCAAATCTACCCTTATACAGGAACCTTTAAATCACTGCTGGAAAAACCAGTGATGGTTATTCTGACGACATTTCATTACAGCAAGATACTTTATTATGGCAGATTTGCCATAGATTACAGACAACTTCATACCATATCTTTTGTATCTGGTCAGCTCCGTACCATGTATTTGTATCTGGTATATTGAATTGTAGTCCACTTTATTGCATAGCTTTTTTTTCCAGATTCACTGAGATTTTCTCGCTTCAACAAACTTAACATGGCTGATCTTCTGGAAACCAAATTAAACCGGCAACCCATGGTTGTTCAATTGTGCCAGCATGTTATCAATATCAGATTTATGTTTGTTGGCATATTTTGGAGCTTGCCTAACTGGCTTAATTCATTGTATATCGTGATGTGGAGTTTGTTTGAATAACTTGAATTTGTGATAAATGTAGAGTATATCATGTAACCACAATATTGAAGTGGAAGAGTAGCTATCAGGAATTTTCAACAATATGTAACCACAATTTTCTCCACCCACCCAGTTATATGCAATCTGATATCAGAGAATATTTTAACATCATTTTTTCTGAAATCTCTGCATATAATATGTCTTCCCCTAACTAGTAATAACAATTGGGCTGTAAAACACTATTGAAACTGTATATAAGTCTAAAGTGCTCTTGCTGTTGCTATTAAAATAATGATGAATATTATCGTTTATCATGTTAATTTGTCACTGACCATCAGTGTATGCCTGTGAATCAATTTCTCTCATGATTTATAGAATTCATGCTAAAATGAAATAATGTGATGGGGCAGAAAGACAAAGCAAATTTGGGGAAAGGTTTTAAATTGGAGTTACCCTGTGGCAACTCACTGTGTTTAGTGACAAAAATTAATAAAATAAAAATAAAATAAATTGGTTCCAAAATGTAGGTATTCTTTGTAAAATATTATTGTGGTCACTATTTTCCTGTATTTTCAGCACTTGAATAAGAACAAATATTCTCTCTATAGAAAAAGTTTCTGTAGGATATAGATTTTTGTGTGTCATTCTTAATGTTTGTTTTTCTTTTTACAGGGAAGGAATGCCAAAGGGTATATGAAATTATAGGGCCATTTTACAAATTATGATTTAGAAAATAATTATTTTACCAATGTGTTACAGTTAAGATTTGTGCTTATTCAGATTCCCTGATATGCACCTGAATGATAAAGTTGTTAAAACATCCATGGCCCTCATTCTGCTGCTACCCAGAAGAGCCCTAAAAACCTGGCTCTTTACCCAAGCCCTCAAAAAGGGAGACCAAGACCTCTCACTTCATAGCACTTATCATCTTTTATTTTTATTTTATTTTTGTATTTTCTTTTATTGTTGTTAGCAACCCAGAGTTGGGTAGCATATACATTTAATAATTGTTATTATCTTTCATATCTCTGCATTATGGATGAATTTCATAAAATTTCTTAATCGGTTACACTTACTCAAGGGACCCTTATAATACTTAGATGCTTTTTCTCTATTCAATATGTAAGAAATTTTTGAAATTTAGGGAATTATCAAAAGTAATATATTGTGTCACAATGTTTTATTAAAATATATATATATAAGCTGGATTATTAAAAATATTGAAATAATGAAATAATAATCACTCAATTTTTCCACATATTAAATAATACTTTAGATCATGCAAGACTAAATTTTGACTAAAACTAGAAAATCAGCTACGTTGAGTAAACTGTGATTAAATTGACAATGGCTAATAATGTTGTCTAAACCAAGAAAAAACAATAACTTCTTTTATTAATCATATCATGTTTCTTAGATCAGCAGTCACCATCCAGTGTTCCACAGAGCACTGGTGGTCCACAAGAAAAAATTGGTGGTCCACAGAAAAATTATTTCCAGTTTTTATATTGCACTAAATACTATTTATCTTTTTGAAACATTCATATTAGTGGTCTGCGGAATTTAAAATTATGAACTTAGTGTTCCCTTAGGTCCGAAAGGTTGGCAACCCCTGTCTTAGATTCACACATATACAAAATATTGAACCACTAAATTGAAGCTGTAGAGAGCCATGGTGGCACAATGATTGGAATGCAGTATTGCAGGCTAATTCTGCTGACTGCCAGCAGTTCAATCCCAACTTCCTCAAGGTTGACTCAACCTTCCATCCTTCTGAGGTCAGTAAAATGAGGACCAAAATGGTTGGAGGCAAATAGGCTGAGTTTGTAAACTGCTAAGGCCTGTAAAGCATTGTGAAGGGTATATAAGTGCTATTGCTATATGGGAGACACCTAACAAGGGGATTTTCCTGCTCAATGGTTGCCTTTCCAGGTTATAGTCAACTCTCACATGAAATCTAGAGTAAACTTTCTTCAAAAATGTATGCCACAACTTACTTATTGGTGTTATATGTGCCTGAAATAATTGATGTTTATGCAACAGTTTATTTGTTTATTTAGGAAACCTATATGGACACTTATACCATATCACTGGTTCACAGCAATAATTCCATTAATATGAACAATGTTCTGGTATGTCCTTGTAATTTCAACATCATTAATGATAGGACTAAATAAATAAGCTGAAGTTCAGAATATAGGCTTTGAACTATTACAGGTACTGGTATTTCACTGCAAAATATACTCTATTGCAAAGTAATATACAAACCTCCATATCTATATTATGGCCAATATTTGAAATTCTGAAACATGACAGTGAAAATTACACTGTTGAAAGAGCATGAACCAAGCATATTGTAAATCTGTTTAATTTACCATAATTAGAGCAGTACGATTTTGGGATCAAATAACAGATTTGGATAAAATAGGCATAATCAATTCTTGATTTATAGAATAAACCATACGTTATTGATTTCATACATTAGCCATACTTAATGCGTACACATACAACATTAAATCATAAGTAAATAAAAACTGATATTACCAAATTATATATATGTTGTGTGTGTGTGTGTTGTGTAATATATATAGTATATATATATATTATAATAATATATACCATAACACACGCGATGGGGCCCCACACACTACCCCAGAACAAAACAAGTTAAACCACCAGATATATATAAGATATATATATATATAATATATATATATATATATATTTATTATTTAAGTTCACGTACTTACATAGAATGCAGTTCAGCTTCCTTCGGGTATTAATCCTATCATTGTAATGCGCTTTTAAAGTTGTAGCAACGTTTACACAGAATTCTCATCTGCCATTATCAGGCTTCTGTACTGAGTTCGTATGTGGGTCAGGCTATATCATACGAACTTATACCAGAGCCTGATGATGCGCAGATGTAGATTACTGCTAAAACGGTTGCTAACAATTTTAAAAGCACAACTCCAATCGACGTGGATAAATACCCGAAGGAAGCTGAACAGCACATATGTAAGTACCCCGAAAACTTAAAAAAAACAAATACACACACACACACACCACCACACACACACACATATATATGTCACAGAAAATGTAGTAATGATACATATTATAATTATCTAAATAATCCATCTTTACTGATATCTGGCCAAATTTATTTAGAAACAATACTTTCAGTCATTTCCACAGATATCAAAGTGACATATTTCTATCATTTCAGAATTCTTATTCTGAATTGAATATTACATATTTATTTTTTTAATAATTGGCATATTAACAGCTGGAATCTATCAATTTTGCTGTCAGTGATCAGTTTTTAACTAATGACAACTTGGCCATCTCTAAATTGTGATGAAAATTTTGCCCTTTTTGTACTTTTGTGATATAACATCACTCATAATAAATAAAATACGTGCATTGTGACATCACTAGACATTTTATCATTTTGATGAATTGCTGAGTTGCTGTGACTGTTCCTCATTAAAAACAGTTGTGAATCAAACTTCAAAACAAATTTAATAAATAATGACAAAATAATCTTGTTGAATCAATCAGAATTACTTAATTTAAATGAAAAGGAATTAATTATGGCACTATATTATTAGTGCCTCATAAAATCATTGGATAATTACACATTAGTTTCACTGACACTGAACAGTATAGAAGATGGAATTTTTGATACTTCATGGTTTTACTATGAAGCAACCAGCAGGCCATAAAAATACAATGTCTTCAAGTCATCCTGAACAGCTTCCATAGAAAAATATCAAAAGTATGAAAAGCTGGTGAGTGGTTCAGTAGAATTTAATCAATGATGAAAAATATCCCTTAATCTACTTTTTTCACACATCATGCATAATGCTTCTGCAACATCAAAATTTACAAAATTACACATTGGGTGAAAGGTCTTATCCTGTTTTTTGCTTTTTATCTAATTCCTAATTCAATGTCATTCAGTTCTAATATGATGAAGTCAGAACTATTCTGTCCATTATTTTCATATTATCTTAAGTGCAGTCCTACTGCATCAGGCAAAGATCCATCTTAGCTGAGCGTTTTGTTTCTTATAATGATCAAACAAATTCCTTGGCTTATAAATAGAACATGAAAGTACACTCCACTGTTGTTCCCCTGTCATTAGTTTTGTATGTAAAGCATAATATCACCAACCCATATGTAAGTTTTCAAGACCAATAGTCGTTGATAGGTATTGTTGCATAAATTTATTCTTATGATTTATATTTACTGTTTCCTAGTATGATTTGATTGCTTATTGTACCCTATGATTATCATTAAGTGTTGTGCCTTATGATTCTTGACTCTTGACAAAGAATATCTTTTCGAAGACTATCTCTTGTATCTTTTTTTATGTATACTGAGAGCATTTGTACCAAGACAAATTCCTTGTGTGTCCAATCACACTTGGCCAATAAAGAATTCTATTCTAAATGTATCTAATCCCTTTTTAAAGTAATTCAAATTAGTAGTCATTGACACATCTTGTCGTAAATTTGACAAATTAATTATGCTCTTTGAAAAAGTTTGTTTTGTGATGTTTAAATCTTATTTCAAACAACTTTATTCCCTAGGCCCTTAGTTTTAGTATTTTGTGCGAGTTTAGCATACCAACTGAATATTGGAATCTCCAAGTTCAGAGACCTTTTGGAAGACTCCTTATTTGTTCATGTCTTTCCATGTCCAAAGTCTTTATGTATATGATAATATATATTTTTTTGATCTTTCAACAGCTGTCTGAAATTCTTTGTTAAGTTCTTTCCTGAGACTGTTGTCTTTTTTCCCCCATCTTCTCTTCTTGGCAATTTCTATAGCATGCACTTTGCTTTGTTCTGTTGCTTGGTCCTTGGCAATGTCTTTTCACATTCACCATTTGTAACATTTTTATTACAATCAATAATTTATCCTGTTCTCTATCAATGAAGTTCAGGACTACAGAATGATTCCCTGATGTTCTCCGTGAAAACACTGTATATGTACTGTATATGTTCAACATCATATAACAGAAACTGGATGCTTTCTTCTTTTATCTCTACTTCAAACTTACATAGAAGAAAGTTGTGATCTGTTTGACATAAAGCCTCTGGCCATATTTTTACTGCTATAACTGAGCTCTTCCACTTCCTTATACCAATAATGTAAACAATTGATGGTGTCCATGTATACTAGTGTTTTGCTTTTTTGAAGATTGTGTTAGAAATGAAGATGTTGCTGGATTAACTGAAATTTGTAAGACATCCTGCTTTATTTCCATTTTCTAGGTCACATAGTAAGCTACATTTCTTCTTCATATTTCCAACTTTGGCATTCCATTCTACATATATAAGAAGCACACCAAATTTTATTCTTCTGTCTATTTCTCATTTCTATCCATCTCTCTTAATCTACATTCTGTTTTTCATTGGTAATTGATGCATCAACTTGGGTGATCATCATATTAAATGAGTGTCCACAAAGTTTAATGTGATCATTGATGACATACTGTTCTTGCTATATCCTTTACTATAAAAGCAATACTATTTCTTCTTTGCTTTTCATGTCCTAAAAAACAGTCAGGAAACAGTCTGATCTTCTATCTGAAAGTGCTAATTGCAGTCAGTCTCAATTAATTGATTTTGCTTAAAATATCAGTGTCAGTCAATTCATTTCAACTTTCCTATATATATGTATTTTACATTACACATTCCTACTGCAATTCTGCCTCTGTAGCTTTGGATTTCTTTGTCTTTAAGGCAACATCAGCAATTAGATATCCTGAAGACTATAATCTAGCCACATCATACACATACATCATTATTATTTGGTAAGATCTCAGCTCTTTCATAGCAGTACATTGACTGCCATCCAACCTGCCATCCATTCCTGGACTGTTTATCATTTTCTATTTTTTATAAAGATAGAATGTACAAAATGATATACATACTGAAGGAAGCAAACATGTTAATTGTGCAATAACATTTTGGTTATTAGGAGAGAATAAAAATAGGATTGTAATGCAAAATATCTGGAGGGCTATCCATTGGAGAAAGCCATATCATTCTATAATATTCTTTAAATAATTTAAAATTCTTTCCTATTATTTTAAGTCTACATTCAGATAATCTGGATTAAATATTTCAGTTAATAATAACCTGAAAGAAAATAAGTGCCATTGAAGAATGCTATTGGTGCAATTCCCAAAAATTTCCTGTGCTAGCATTTTACGTATATATTGTACTATCTTCCTTTAAAAATAAACAGGATTCTTTAAAAGAAAATCTCCTCAGATTGAAGTTTATTAACTTCATTGAGACATGTATGAGATATTACATTATTCTGCTGTTTTTGCACTTTGCCTGGGACCTGAGGTGACCATTGGTGGATCTGCAGTGCATGATCTTTCTGGGTAGTGTTGCATGTTTTATTATGAGAGATGTGAAGCATTAAGCCATCCAGCTGCTGCCTGAGCCTGCAGGCTTCATATATGAGCTGTTACCATGACCAGCTATATTAAGGGCCATGGTATTCTCAAGAAAGAGAGGCTATAAGGCTGCCAGAGAAGCACATATTTTATTTGTACAACAATATTCTCATAGTTATAAGCTACATCCGCAGACCTGCCAATTTTATGTATGTGTAATATATTTTGCTCTGCCCTCATCAATAAACTTATTGGCTACTGTATCTTTCAATCAAAGAAAAAATCTTGCCTGGAACCCATATAAATATTTGTTCTCATCTTTTGTTTTAAAATCTTTTCATTTTTCAAATGCTAAGTACATTTTTGTTATTTTATAAATAAAATATTGCATTTACAGCATATCTTGTCTTTTTTTCAGGATTTCTGCACTATACCTCTCACCTTTTTTTGGACAAAGAAATAATAATTATTTAAGGTACCTTTGGCTTCCATAGTCGAGTGGTTTCTCTTTCTTTTTACTAAGAATATGAAGAATCGTGATCAATTATTCAATTCATTCTTGAAATTTTATTTTGTCTTAATATGTAAGTCACCTAGATGCTTTCTGATTGAGGTGGCAAATAAGTCAATTGATTAGATAAATATAAATGCAGATCTCCCTGGCATTCTTGTATATTTATCCAACCTTAAAAATTGAGAAAAAGATAGTGAGTTGGAAGTGTGGATTTTGACTTTGGACCAATTAATGATGATGAAATTTTAAGATTCTCCGGGTTAAGAGATAAATGTCTATCAGGTATAACCCAATGGAAATATTGACAGTTTTAACATTTATTAAAAACTTGGTTTAAACCACCAGCACTTTCAACATCTGAGACACTAGAACACCTTGTTCATTTTTTAAAAACTAAAAAAACCCGATTAGTTTTTATATTAATTATCAATAAATCAATGTGATTTAAGAAAAGAGTCAAAGAAGTCAAGATTCCTATATTATCTAGACCAGTGGCTCTTAACCTTTGTGAAATAATTGCCCCCTTGAGCCATTGAGGAAGTTATCATCATCCCCCTCCCCCAACATAACCTCTCAATCACAACACAGGGAAATAATTCTTCAATTGATGCAAACACGTTTTTTGTTATCAGGACATATTGATGCAAATAATTTATTTCCAGTCTTTTTCCTATATCTCAACTGTGTGAAACATTCTGATGCCACCCATCACTTTACTCCTAAACTTCATGATACATGTATTTCATTATTATCTTATTTATCCAAGACATTCAAATGCAATGACCACTGAAAACAAAATTCAATTGCAAGAAAATGAAATGCCTGAAAAAAACAGTAACATTTAATGATNAAAAGAAATATAGAAAGGGTATAAGATCAAACTGCAATGCAGGAACTAAGAATTTTAAGACAAAAACTCTGAAACTAAATTAAAATTCGAGGAAAATATATATTCATGCACACGATAAAAAGGGTTAAAAAGACACAAAGAAAATTTTTACAGAAGGAAAGCACCAAAAATCAGAACGACAGATTTAATGGGTAGAGTGATAGAGGCTGCTGCACAATGCTCATGAAAATGAGCGATGTGT
This sequence comes from Laticauda laticaudata, assembly GCA_004320025.1. Classification (NCBI taxonomy): domain Eukaryota; kingdom Metazoa; phylum Chordata; class Lepidosauria; order Squamata; family Elapidae; genus Laticauda; species Laticauda laticaudata. The sequence goes on along the minus strand of BHFT01066514.1, from coordinate 14,044 downwards.
ATTCACATATGTATGGCGTTCTGTACTGAGCTAGCTGGAGGAACATTTTAAAACACAGTTCAATCCACTAATAGCGAGCGATCTGATGTTTTTGTGTGACAGATATACAGTGGTTCACTGTAGGAAAAAAGTCTCAAAAGTCTCAAAAATTTCTCGCTTCATCACCCCCATATCACCCCCCTTCCATTCCTTTGCTCCTGTGTCACCCCTTTTCGTTCCATCGCCCCCCTGAAAAATGAAATCGCCCCCTGGGGGGCAATATCGCCCAGTTTAAGAACCACTGATCTAGACAATGGAAGAGTGTCATAACTTTTATAGTAAGTCAGTGGATCTCAAATTATGATTTATATAATAAAAATAATATTTAGTATTTATTGGACTCCGTTACATTTGTACAGAAAAAGATTGTTAAAAACAGCATTTTCTTTGAGATGATATAAGATATCTCTTTAAAACATACATTCTACACTGTCCTCTACTTACCAAGTTTTGGGGAAAGTAGTGAATTATATAAATGATGATTGTGTGACAAAAGCTAAAATTTTCAAAGGATGCTATAGTACATGGAATTTGATAACAGGAAAATGTAAATAGGTTCTTCATGCCCTTATTATGACTAAAAGTAGTATTGTAAAGATAAATGTATGACTCTATTCAATGTATTGAAGATCAGATTGCACTTGCCACAAGAGTGGATTGGCCATAGATAGATGCAGGCTTTATTTAGATAAGCATAATTATATATGGGCCTCATTTATACAGAATACATGAGGTTAAAAAGGATAAAAAATAGATGTATAAATGTATTAGAAATATATACATATTTGAATAATATTTGGATTACAAAAGTGTATCTGAAGTATTTCCTTTGTATTGATTGATAATGATATATATTATGGGTTTTTTTTCTTTGTTGTATTTCTTTTGTTTTTTTGTTAGAGTACATTTCACATATGGTATGTTGCTCCATAATTCCTATCCTGATAAACTGCGATAATTTAACAAATATATTTGCAAACCAGTTACCATGGTTAAAATATTTTGGCCTTTCCACTGAGGCCAAATACAGAGCTTAAAAATGTTCAGTTCTAAGATACTGCAGTAATAGGGAATTTATTTGTTTGTTTGTTATTTACCATCATTATTATATTTACAAATAACTCAAGGCAGCAAACAGGTCCAACACTCATTTCTCTTCATACTTTTCCCATAACATTCACTCTATAAGATGAATTGAGCTGAACTAGAATGAGTGACCCAAGGTCACTCATTTGGCTTTCATGGCTAAGGTAGGATTTGAATTTACCATCCCCTGGTTTGTAGCCTGATGCCTTAACCACTAGACCAAACTCACTGAGTTGAAAACTAAGGCAGGATCCTGGAGACGTTTTTTTCTTAGTTTCACTACCAAAAAACAAGTAAGCAAAAATATCTCACATCTTTCGAGGTCTCATACCTCACTTTTCTAGTGAAGATGCTTCTGTTTTACTACAATGAAAAACTGATCACTATCATTCATTATTGAATTTCTCTGGATTATATTTCATTCTTCTGCTTCATCTATTAGTTTATGAACATTATATTTGCAAGATTGTGCTAAAACTTTGTCAACTCAATATGGCAATATATGTAATAATCTTTTAAAGGTAATAAAACACATTTTATCAATGTGATTAAATCCTTTATTATGTTAATAGGTCTGCCATTGGAAACATATTTTTAGGAATATAATGCTTTACAAACTAGAATTGGGTTGTGGGGGAGAGACAGTTATTTGAAATTTTCAGCAGAAACCAGAACAGGTTCTATTTTGAGGCATTTGCTGGCCAAGGTTCCCATCGCCGTCACCACACTGTAAATGGGGAAAACATATTTTCTGCACATTGAGCTAACTTAAATGGATAATGCAGAGCTGCTTTTGTATTTATCATGCAATATAATGAGACATAAGAGGCCTAGTATTATAATTGCTAGAAAAAGATATATAATTTGAAACATATTTTTCATAATTTTGTAATAACCATAAGCAATTTTGGCTGCTTTGGATTAATTTTTATTTAGTTTAATTAACAATAGCAAAAGCACTTCGACTAATATACTGCTTCACAGTGCTTTTTTACAGCTGTCTCTAAGTGATTTACAGAGTCAGCATATTGCCACCAACAATCTGGGTCCTCATTTTACCCACTTCAGAAGGATGGAAGGCTGAGTCAACCTTGAGCCTGGTGAGATTCAATCTGTCAAATTGCAGACAATTGACAGTCAGCAGAAGTAGCCTGCAGTACTGCTTCTAACCACTGTGCCACCACTGCTCTGGAATGCAATGTTTCTGAATAAATAAAGTAGTTGACACAGCTTTGTAGTTCTTCTACAGAAAACATATTACTTGTTTTCACACAACTTATTCCTAGATCAATTCAGAGCAGAAGGTGTTTTTTTTCCCTTTTATTTGTACTTGGTTGTCACATTATTCTATGACAGTCAAGGGATATACAACAGATCCAGCGAGATTCATAGAGGACCTTTTTTGTATATTCAAGAAGTGCATGATGGCTCAATTATAAGTAGTTGTATCTTGAGAATTACATGTATAGATTTTTTTTAAGATTAGCTTTAGAAAAGACATGATGCACAACACCAGTAACTCAGTATCCTGGATGATGGTTGGTTGCTTTGCTGCAGAGAATAGCTATGTTGGTATTCCCAAGTTTTGCTTTATTATATGTTTTATAATATATTCAAAGGTGGAACCAGAATGAACAGGAACCTCTTATTCATTTTAAAGGCAATGAGCTTTGTTGTGGTAGATATACATGTTAGAAGATGAATAATTAAGAAAAAAGCTTAAACAAAAAAAATTAAGTAAATTTTCCCCAAATTGCAGAAGGATTAGTAATATTACATTTTTTTCCTCTTCCAAACAGTTATAAGAGAACTATTATATATAATAGAAAGTGAATGCATACCAAATTAAAAAATATTGCAGATAGAACTTTTTTTGCTTGTCACTAGTCTATGAAGCTAACTAGCTATGAAGTACAACCATATTTCACAGAATATCAGAATAACAACACACAACCAAACCAAAGGTGGACATTATACTTATAGTTGCTTCTTGGAATTTTTGAATGTTTGCATATGGATGTTATCAGAATTCCATATATATATATAGGGACTTTAAAGTATATACCACCAAAAAATGATGCTTATTTAATCTTTTTCAAAAAAACAGGATCCCACAAAATGTGTACATCCATGAAACAAAGCAATCCTTCTTATATTCTATTAAAATGCATGATTTTGAACTGCATTAACTGTCATTAAATACTTCCACTAATCAATTATCAATCTCTTACATTGCTATATAGGAATGTTGGTGCATCCCTCCAGTTTGAACCCCTTCAACTTGGTATTACTAAAGATGTTTTCCAGAATGAATTGCATGGTTCATTTGCTGTCACAATCTTTCTGTATAGTTTTGGTCCGGATTTTGACCATGTATATCTTTTCCTTATAAATCGTCTCCAGCAGATATAACAATGACCATATAGTCTTAAAAGTTCCATTTATGGTTGGGGGATGGGAAATTAATATTGGTACCAACAGGACAGAACAGGTCTCAGTGGCAATTTCTGAAAAAGAGGCAAAAAACCTAATAATGCCATTGGATAAAACTTTCAACCAAAAATACTCCAGGGATTTCTCTGGTAGTCATGCTATAGTTGTTAGACTTAAATATTACCCTTTGTGAGAAATGTTTGCTCATTGTTATTTGTTTTGTTTGTTTTGTTTGGCTGAGTTATGTTATAGAAACATTGGAACAGAAATTTATTTATGCCAGAGTGAGAAGTAACCATTTGTTTTGTCACCATTACTTCTCCATCTTGCACTGTCTATGTATTATGTGAGATTTCTGATTAATTTTCCAACCAGGTGTGTTGTTCCTACAATTAAGTAGGAATAGTTCACTGTTTGTTTTCACTCAAGCTGCACTAGAGGAGAGCATAGATAAAGTTTCCAATATCTTTTGTCTAGTCTTACACATTTAACTAGAGAAATGATAGTGAGAGATTCATTATTCCTTTCCTCTCTGATCCTTTTCCATTCTTTTTTTAGAGGGGTTTTTGAACAGGAAACAGATGGCACAGATAACTTTAGTTCTTCCCTTCTGTTATCCTAATAACATTTCATTCTGTAATTAATGCATCAAAGTGGTCACAGGTAATTCAATTACTGTAACATACATAGAAATGAAGGTTTAAAATATGTGATAAGGAATTACGTTCGAAAGAATAGACTTTTCTAGTACATCAAAGCAAGATTTTTATTGAAACCAGTTGCATTTAAACTTACAAAAATGTGTGTCAAACAGTAGTCACTGTATTATAGGTGCCATGGCATTGATAGAACTACAATTTTGCATTCTCCTATTCATTGACTGGAGGGAACATTGATTGGCTGGTGGTGATGTCAACCTTGCCATTATAGGTAATCTTTGATAGTGCTGAATATGATAGTGCTGAAAAGATGGACATATGACCCTGAATTTATGGCCATTGCAGTCACAATCACATGATCAAAATTTGTCAAGCTGCCTATAGTTAAGACTATAGGTCTGTAACTACCCCACCTGCCTAACACCCCCTGAACTATGTCCTTTTGACTGCCCTTTACAGTGGCATTCAACAGCACTGGAACTGGGTCAACAACAACAGCCAGAAGTACCAGGATTGCAGTCATTAAATGATGCAATAATGTGATATTTCACTTTATGATCTCATTGTTTAGCGACCAAAATTCTGGTCCCACTTGTCATAGGTCAAGCACATCTGTAAAGGAATTGGGTAGCTGAAATGGAAAAAGAAATGATATGAATGTGGGTTACTACATAGAGAATAAATGAAAAAAACAGTTAAAAAGTAGAACAAAGTTTATTACAAAATAAGCAATATGAGTTTTAATCTGAAAATAATAAAAACAGTTACAATGGCTAGGGATTTCCATATATTTGCTGTTCCCTTTTTGAACAGTGTGATGCTGTTAGTGACTAATGTCTCAGCTGTTGGTATACATTGCTAGGCTTTCTCACATACACACACACACACACACACACACACACACACACCAGTAGCTATAGATGGATGGACATTTTCATTTACTTAGATGTGAAAACTCTAGTGCTGACAAAACATTTAAAAAGACAATACAATGAAGAAAAATAAAACTGGAAAAATTTAACTAGAATAGCAAAATATTACATGTATATTCTCAGTGATACAACTATAGCCCATAGCTTCCTCAGCCCTTCATTCACAATCTAAATCAGATTACAGAAATTAGCCTTAAAATAACACAGAAACAATTATATGGTGATGCATGTTAGAGTAAAACATTCTGAATACATAGATGAACTTGCTTTATTTATACAGGTAAAGGTCTTAGTGTTTTGATGAACAATATGATGAAAATGTGCACTTTCTTTTTTAAAAATAGATTTAAAGTTGGATTAGTTTGACTGCTTTGCTTTAAACAACACTGAGAATGTGTCTTAGAAAATGTTCAGTATCCAATGATCACCTATTGCAAGTGGGTCAGCTTTTTTACCTTCTGAAATTTTATTTCAGGAGGAATACCTGAAGTTTAGCTTATAAAACCACTAATTAATCAGTTAATGAAAAAGAATGGAAAAAAATACAAGAGAAAAATAAATGGAATATAATATGGAAAACGTTACACCTATATACTGAATATACATTAAATGAAGCTGCATTGGAAGAAGATGGTATGATTTTTTTAAATAACCTGCCCTGGGCTGTTGGCACTAAACTGATAGCTGAAAATATGAAGGATATGCAAGATTTAGTAAAGAGCACAGTGGGAAAAATTGGGACTGAAATATAAAGAAGACCAAACTAATACAATGTAAACAACAAACAACCATAGAATTAAAAATAAATATATTGAAGTAGAAAATAGTTTCTGTCTTTTATGATCAACCATCAAGCAATCAGAAAAAAATGTGTTGGAAGAATATCTAAAAGACAGTGAAATTGGTACACCAAGAAGGCCTATTGAATATCAAAGAAAACAAGTTGGCATACAAGAAAGACCAAAGAAAGAATAGAAAAGAGACATGGCAAGCAAAGTATTGCATGGCCAGCACATTAAAAAAAAAGTAGTAGGCAAAGCAGATAAGAAGACTGAGAAATGTCTAATTGTGAGAAAGTTGAAGAAAAGAACAGAAGGGCTAATTTGGGCTGCACGAGAAAAAATGCAGATAAAATCATGCAATGAACAGAAAATGCTATCTATGCAAAGAAGCTGAAAAACAGTGGACCACCTAGTTAACTGCTGCAAGAAGATAGCACAGATGAGTACAAACAATGGCACAACAAAGTAGCAATGATGATCCACTGAAATATCTGCAAGAAATACCTTTTGCCTGTAGTAAGAACTGGTCAGACCACAAAACAAAGTAATAGAAAATGAAGAACTAAAGTGCTCTGGGACTTTAGAATTCAAATAGATGAGTATCTGCCACATAATATTCCAGGCTTAACAATTGTTGATAAGAAAGACAAAAAAGTCTGAAAAGTGAACATTGCAATACTTGGGGAGAGCAGAATGAAAGAAAAAGGATAGGAGAAAACCACAAAATATAAAGAACTGCTAATAGAAGTTCGATCGACCATAGCAAAAGAAAGCAAGGATAGCACCAACAATAATTAGGCCATTTCGGTGAAATCTGCAATAATATTTGAACACCATCAACATTGATAAAATCACTATCAGACAATTGCAAAATACAACATTATTTGACCATCCTACATTCTGCAAGAATTCCTTTAATACCATGAAAAAATATTTTCCTATTCTTGATCCTTGGAAAGAACTTGATAGATGGACCAAAGTGCCTAATCCAATCTCAACATCTGTACAACCAATATTTTAAATGTATATGCCATCTGATTCCCAGTTATATATTTGATATAATTAGTGACCCTCTGACTAGTAGAAATGTTTTCCAGTTTATATTTATACCTATGATCAATTATTCTATGGTCACATTGACCTCAATTATTTGTTTTCCATCTTATATTGCTGATATGATAGTTGAAAGAACTATTTGGTATTTATAAATTGGCCTTACATGTTTGGATGGGAAACACAATTTAAGTAGATGACTGTTCAACAGTTGTGTCATCTGTTGAATAAGAAAGTTCAATTTGTATGAGGATACTGCGCATATTAATGTAAAGAGTTTTTTCCCCTAAATCCTCTCCACAACCGAGATCATTCAAAATGGTTAAAAAAAACCATTAGAAAACTTAGTCTCAAATTATAAATTAAAATGTGGGAAAGTAGATGAGAAAAGAGATACAAGATGAATATTAGATTTGGTTTACCTTGGTTACAACTGATATTTAGATGTAAAATTGAAACAAGTATGTAAACATTTTTTTCTGGATAGGGATATAATTCTGTTGAGATCCAAATCATATCAATCTGGACATGATAAATTGCTATTAGAGTAAAAAGTTATATGAGTAAGCTTAACATTCTTCTCTCCAAATATCTTTTCAGGTTAAATTCATCATCATTTTAAAACGGATTAGGGAAGAGTCTTCTATGTTGTTTTTTAATTGCTCGTTGTTATGTAGTCCAATTTGTTGTCCACAATTCCATTAAAAATCCCCAATCATAATTATATTGACAAATCCAGTCTAATTATTTCCATATGTAGTTTTTATAAACCTCTTCTGTTTTATCATTCGAAGCATAAAATTCAATCAGGAGTATTTTCTATTATTATCCGTTTTTCCACCATTAATAACTCTGTCCGTCTTCAATCGTGTAAGATCAGTTTTTGCTGGAATATCTCTTTAATCATAAAGAACCACTCCTCTTTTCTTACTATGAGTCAGAGAAGTAAATATTTCCCTAACTTTGAATTGTAATTACAATTGCTCATGTTGTTTTTTATATGAACTTCTGTAGGCAAAGTTAAATCAAGATTTAATTTCTCTAATTATGAAAGTTTCCCTTTTAACAGCTGAAGCTTGAGTCCATTTATATTTATTGTAATCAATTTTTCTTCCATGATTAATGCTTATTATTGGATCTAACAGTTCCTCGTGGCTCTCTCTTCACGTGTTCTTTACTTCCATCTGTCCACTCTGCAGCTCCTTCTCTTTCAGTCTCGGGTTGTTTCCTCCATAAACTCAATTAATGAGACCTCCTCTCATATAGAAGCCATATATAGAACAAATGAACCATATATAATTAACAGACAGCAAATGTTTAATGATGGATGGAAGAAATTACAGCTCTTATTAATAATAAAGAAAAGGCACAAAGACAAGGGTGTCCTCTAACTCCTCGTTATTCGTATTGAATTTGAGTGTTAAATAGAAAGTATAGGGATGATAAAGTATCAAAAGGCATGAAAAATTAAAAAAGAAGAATTTAACACTACAAGCTTTTGCTGACCGACTTAGCTTTTATTCTGAAGACCGTTAGAACCGCTCCAAAGTTATTGGAAAAGATAGAGACATACGGTGAGATGGCTGGCTTGAAGATAAACAAAGCATAAACACAAAGATCTAAACAAAAATATTTATTAGAAACAAAGAGAAAACTGACAGATCTTCTGAAAATTCAAGTTAACAAATAAGGTTAAGTGGATCTGGGGATATATTGATAACGCGGCAAGATGTAAGCACATTAAAGAAATAGATTATCATCTAAACTCAAACAACAGATAATTAAGATTGAAGAAATGGGAAAACTTGCAATTGTATAATAGGCGAGAATTTCAACAATTAGATGAAAATATTTTACCTAGAATTTTATTCTCTTTCGAAACAATGACCAATTAGACCTTGGAAAAGATTATTTTGGAAGATTTAACTCAAATCATGTTAAAGTTTATTATGGCAAGTAAAAGAGGCGAAAAAAAGTTAAGCTTTTACAAGATGCTAGAAATAGAGGAGGTTTGGCTTGCCGCTAATTGGGATGTATTATCAAGCTGCAAGTTTGATGTGGGTCAAAGAATGGATAAATTAAGAAAACATCAGATTGGTTTGAATTAGAAGGCCAGGATTTACATGTTGGGAAGGCGATGACGCTGGCAGTGCTTTTTTGGTACAAGGGAACTAAAACACAGGGGTATTTACAAGACATTATATAACGGGAGTCTTTTGTGGTTTAAATGGGAAAAGATAAAAAAAACATCAATGTTATTTGAAAATTACCAGTTTGGTTATCGACTATGAAGCATTTCCTATCCTATGATTTATAAAAAGGAAGCAAACAGTTAGATATGGGGAATTGTTAGTAAAGGGTGGACTTAAAATGATCCAAAACTTAGAGAACACGGTATAAAAGATGATATTGGTTTTTCACCACATATGCGCAAATACATTCAAGAATATGCATGAACGATTTAAAACGGAAGGATTTATGATAAACAGACTGATTTAGATAAGAATTGATGGTACTGGATGACCAAGTGATTAAAAAAATATATGGTTATTTTAGTGGGCAATTAACTCTAGAAGACAGAACCAAGTTAAGAAACTATGCCCTTGTTTGGGGGAAAAATTTTGGATCAGGGATTGATTAGAAAATGCAAAGAATTATGCGTCTCAAATTATAAATTGGAACAATGTCAACGCACTAAAGGAAAACTTGTATAAGAAGTGTTACCAGGTGGCAACTTCCCTCCGAAAAGAATAGCAAGAATGTCTTAAGCAGAATAAACTGAAAATGTTGGAATGCACCAGATACCTGGCTCATAGCTACATATGTGGTGGACTTGTGAGGAGGCTTAGAAAATACTGGACTAAAATTCACATATGGTGGAAATAAAATGACAAAAAACACATGGACCTTTGAAACCAGAGACTTTTTTATTGGGAATTCCACTGCACATATAAAAAGAAGAAATATTTGATTGTAAATCGTATTAACAGCGCTAGGATTGATTTGCGAAAAATGGAAAGAATGAGAAAACACCAACAGGAAGAAATTATTAAGAAAATATTAGAATTGTGCTGAGATGAGTAGAAATGACAATTTGAAATTAGAGAGCAAGAAGAATAAACAATTTTATGAAATTTGGGATCTTTTTTACCAATGGCTAGATGATAAGATAAGATAATAGAATCATTATATTTATAACAGAGTTTTTTTTTTTTTATTAATTAATTGTATGATTATTGTGTTGTTATAGAAGTAAAGTATATAAGTATTGATATCCCATAAAGCAGAAAGATTAGTAATCATCAGGATATGGATTGATAAATATAATGTGCAATATATTATTGACACTATAAAGAATGCACAAAACTGATGAACCAAACCGAACACTCCGGACAGAATAATATAAAATAAATTTTAATGTTAATGTATGTTATGTTGTTTGTTAAAAATTATAAAATTCTTATAATAACATTTTTTTCAAAAGAGTGTTTTACTTTTTCCATTTCTTTACACTACGCTTTATGTGCGCAGTCGTGTTCCAGACTTTTCCTACAGTTTTAAATCAGAACAGACAATTAATGCTATCTTATACTCACTTGGCTTACTAATTTCACATCATTTCATTATGCCCTTCAAAACAGACAGAAAAATACCAGCAGCCATCCAATAGAAACCCCAAAGATCAATTTGACCTGGAAAACCAAGACATATGAAGTCCCTGTGCATCATGCCGAGCCCACATACATTGGACAGAACCAAATAGAAGCATAAGTACCCGCTTCGGATGAATACACAAAATGCAGTAAAACAAAGCTGGAACCACTTCCCTCATTAGTCCAACACATGAAAGCAACAAAGGTCAATAGCATCAACTCAATGGCAACCAAAAACCCTAGCTATATAGAAGCCCCAGCTCGCGTTCCTTGTCATGCCACATCTTCAAGGGTGTCAGTTCGCTTCTTGTATGGGTCAAGAGGGGTTTGGCAGCGGGTAGTGTTGAGCTGCAGTACGGCTTCGATCCATGCGTGCTCATCTTCTGCGTGGGTGCGAGTCTTTTTTCTAATGACCAAGAACCGTGAAGGCAAAACAACAGGATCACAGCCTCAAGACTCAAATCCCCCAGCAAAACTTAAGACTAACCTAGCACAACCAAGCCCCACTGAACAGAACCAACCCCCAGCCAATCAGAACACACGCCACCCCCCACCAATCAGACACAGCAACCCCAACCAATGAGAACACACCCACCCAATCAAGAACACAACAGCAAGCCCCCACCGAAATCAAAGTCCTACCCCCACTACAGTTAAAAGGCAGAAGCAGCATCAAAGCTCACATTAACTCTGAGAAGCACAGAGCGAAGAAACAAGCCTGAATGACTGAATGAGACTTCATTGAAAAACGTTGCCTAGATACTTTCTACATTTATACCGGAGACAACCCAAACAACCAAAGATCCAATACAAATACCCCCGAAAACCTTAGAAAACAAAAATTGCACTTCTACGGGAGAGGAAACCCACCATCTGACCAGCAACTTATGAAAAACTGGAAAGTCCAAAGAGCTTTCCGATTCTGTAACCTCACCTTCCTACGCAACTGCCGAGATCAAAATTTAATCCCCATAAGCTTCCAATTGAAATTCCACACCAACACAGCAGCCACCAAAGCATACTAAAAGAAACAGAATTGGCCATTTATTCAGACATGAACTTCACACCAAAGATTTCCTCAGTAGACAAGATCACAAAGAACTCCTACACTTCAACCTCAGACTTAAGAGCAACAGCTTCACGCCCTAAATTTGGGACAAATCCAAACAACTCGCTGTCTTGGAAGACTGAAACACAGACCACCTCAAGACAGACACCATACAACAAACCAGACAACCACAACAACACCAGAAACAAACTCCTGCCCCCTCAACAGCCACACATGAAACAAAGTGCCAACCTCTCAGACAAGATCCTCACTGAAGCCTGAAACCAAGTCCTTCGAAAGGAATTCAACTTGCTGTCGCTCCCCATAACACATCCCCACCAGAAACCATTCATAGTTGGAGTTGAAACAAGCCTGAACCAAAACCAAACCTGATGATGGCTAACATTAATCAGACTCAAAATCACCCCCTCCACATCTTGACTTGCAAACGCACCAACAAGCACTTACCAAGAAGAACAACTGCACAACTTAACCTGAAAGAAGACACCAGCATAATAATCCTACTAGCAGACAAGGGCAATGCGACAGTGGTTAGCTGAATATCATCTGACAACAAACAGAAGTTAACCAATGTCTACTAGTCCAAGACCCCACATTACCAAACCCTAAACACTGACCCAACCACTCATTTCCAAAGAAAAACCACCAGACCCAAAATAAAAGCCTCCCAATCAGCGAAGAATCCCAAGCAAATAGAATCATACCCAGGGAAAAATCATCCAGAGCCCTAAGCTTATGGTCTCCCAAGATACACAGAAGAAGGAACCCCACATGACCAATTAGTCAGCTCCATAGGCTCACCTCTACAAAACTTAGCCAAATTTCTTGCAAAGCAACTACAGCCCATGCAGAAATCCATCAACTCACACGTAAGAAACTCATTCCAGTCATTCGAGATCATAAACAAAAACTTACAACACCAGCGACCCACGAGTGAGCTTCGATGTCATATCCCTTTACCTCAAAGTGCCCTATAAAGAAGCCTTGACAGCCATCCAAAACAAATATACCCCTCCCAGTACATCCTAGACTCTACCCCACTTGCCTATCCAATACATACTTCACCTACAACGGACAAAAATCACAAAAATAGAAGAGCACCCATTGGATCACCCTCTCACCTGGTCATTGCAACCTCTACAATGGAACACTTTGAAACCCAATAAAAGCTTCTACGAAAATATGATCACCCAACCAAACTTTGGCTCAGATACGTAATTACCTTCATAACTGGCCACACGGGAAAAGACAACTGAACAACTCCTCACACACTCAAAAGCCAAAGCGCCCAGAATAAATTGCACCATGGAAACAGAGCCAACAATCAACTTCCCTTCTAGATGTTAAGTGTACACAAAATCCAATGGCTCCCAAAGGACACACCATCGTACCAGAAGAACACTACAACCGCTATCTACATGCACTCTCAACAACCCCCCACAGCACAGAGACAATTCCAGAGCCGAGACACTCAATCTCCAGAACAAATGGTAACTGACAACAACCACTTAAAAACCGAACTACACACTCTACTAATGTACTTGCGCAAATGGATTCAAAAAACAGATTAACCCACCTAATCCTAAAAGAAACCCAACCATAAACCCAAGACAGAGCAACAAGGAGAATGGCAAAGCCTCCTCCATATTAGAAAGGGCACTACGACCAATCAGTCAGATCTTCCAAAAACACAAACATTAAAACACATTCTGCAAAACAGAAAAATATCCACATCCTAGAGAAACCCTAAAGATAAAATGTTACGAAAAACCAGGAGTATACGAACCCTTGCACTGCCCTGCCCCATCCACTCACATCGATAAAACAACAGAAGAATAAGTGCATGCATTGAAAAAACGAAGAACTCAATCAAAAATAGAATTGACCTTTCCTGGTCCATACACCTCAAAAGCCACAAGGACATGAACATGATTTAAAAATACCAGAACGTATCCGCCAAAGGACCGAACACCTTCAACAAGCAGAATAATTCAGAGAAGCCATACGATCACGAAAAAATGCCCACTACAGCATGAATAATACTCAACCGCCTATCCAAACTATTTGGAAACAACTGCCTCCACCTTAATAAACAAGTCCCTAACATGAAAGACATGACACCGAGACGAACCACACCCACGAGTGACGACAAGATGCTACCACCACACTATAACATGAGAAAAAAAAAGACTCACACCCACCTAGAAAGATGCGACACGACATGGACAAAGCCATACGCAGCTAAAAGCAACCACTAACAAACCTTCAAAACCCCGTCTGACCCATCAAGAAGTTTGAAACTGACACCCACCATGAAGCTGTGGCACGGTTTTCGGAT
>BHFT01066513.1:0-12318 GCA_004320025.1 Laticauda laticaudata | reverse complement strand
GTACAAGGAAGTCCTCTGCAGGTTGTTCACTTCTTTTGTTTATTTTCTTTAACATAATGCCAATAAGTAAATAAATAAATATATTCATTGAGCATATTTGTGCTTTAATGATTTTTTTTTACATTAATTAATTCTAAATTTCTAAAATGCTTGTATTTTTCTTAATAGGAAAAATGGTTTTTTAACCTATCTTTAATATATTTCTTTTTATAGTCCATGAAATATTTTAAGAACACTAGAAAGCATGTTTGGTAAAATAGGATAGATAAATAAGTAAAGCAATAAATGTGTACTAATTGTATAAAATGTTGTACTGCATACATTTTAATGAAGGTTCTTTTCTCTTTCTCCCTTTGACCAGTAAAAGAAAAATTTCAAAAAATGGTTGAACAGTGTCATGGTGAACTGTTTTATATACACTTGCTTTCTGCTATAAACAATATAATTATACTTTTTCTGACATCTGTGGGACACTTGGGAATTCAAATATCACCTCTCCAAGGAATATTCTCCATTTTTATAAATAAAATAAACAAATTAGGGCCAACTGCAGTTTTGTCCCTGTGTTCTTTTATAGATCCTGGAATTTGTGTTTTCCATCTCATGTGCCTTTGTCTTATATGCAGTTTCTTCAGATTCCCTCAAGGGCCAATTAAGTTTTAGAAAAGCAATATATGAATCCTTTGGAACTCCCCAAGAAGGCAAGCATGTTTTATGTCAACCTGTAATGGAAGAGTAGATGGTTAGCAGAAAATACTAATCAGTGGAGAAGCAGAGGCAAAGCACTACAGTAGATGAAGATCCAATGAAACTCCAGGATCAATTGGAACAAGGTCATCTCAAGAGTCCTGCAACTCAGCTGCCTTCATGCCCCCAGCCAATACACCAACACTCAATTCAATTCAAAATGATTCAGAGATCTTAAAGAGTGGTCATTCTTCCTACTCATGGGCCCAGAATGCTTGATGAGCTAAATTCTTGAATTGTCACTGCAGCATAAATCAGCAAATGTCTCTTTTAAAATGGATGAGCAAAATAATTTCTTTATGCATAGCATAATATGCAAAGGACATTTGCACATTTGGAATATGATTTGGGTACAAACAGTTCTCGGCTCAGTTCCTGACATCTTCTACAACTAAAATTGTAATAGGTTAGAGAAGAGAGACCAATAGGTCCAGATTTTGCTGAAGATCCATTTGCTTAAGTCAAGTCTAGCTTCCACCAGATCCACTGTACTCGCAGTTAATTGCCAAAACCAAGGGACAATCAAAACAAGCACCCTTTGAAAGACTTCAGGTCTTTAGAAACCCATGCTGAATACAGTTTGCACATTTCATTTTGTCTACAAAATGGACAGCTTTGGATAGAAAGTCCAGTAATCAATATCAGTATATCACCCTGTGCTCTTTGACTTGGCCCATTTGCCAAGGTATACTTTGGCCCAGGCCTTTGGCTGCATGGGACAATAGCCACCAGCCAATTGGATGGCAGGTAGAAGCCATGGTGCTGCAGGGGCAATGTGCGATTGCAAATAGGGAATCACAGGAGCTGTGGGACTATGGGAGGGTGTGGCAAGCAAAAGGCAATGTCACATGGTTTCTGGTATGTTGGGGGTACAGCAGACAAAAGGCTGGCACATGGTTTCTGGCATGGTGTGTTTGCGGCTTCTGCCATGGGTGCTGAACAGCAGCTGAACGGTGGTGGCCACAGCTTTTGATATGGGAGAAGTGGTTTTTGCATAAGGGGGGCAGTGGAGAAGGAAAGCTGGCTGTAAATGGGCTGAGGAGGGAGGTTGGAGGCAAAGGAGGTGCAGCCAATGGTGTAAGCCTAAAGGTCCTACACCCAGGGAGGCAAGCTGCCTGTATGTAACTACTGTTGGTGCTGGGGGGGGACAGTAGACAAACACTGCCTATGTGCAGCTGTTGCCGGTGCAACCTTAACTGCACCAGCACCAACCACCAGCACCAGCACCAGCCACATGCAGGGAGTGTTTGCCTGCTGCCCCCCCTCCACAGATCTTGCTCTCTCCCATAACCTGATACTAATTGCATCCTCCTCAGTAGCCTTTCCCAGTACCATTGTTGCTTCCTGCCAATCAAGCTGGCTGAATATGCCACACAGTTGCCTGCCCATTGCAGCCACGGGCAAGCAAAGACAGAGTGGGCAGGCAGCTACACAGCATGTCCAGCAGCTGAATTGTGTGCCTCCCCCCACACCTCTTCCCACCATAGTGAGGCAAATGGTAGGTCAGGGGTGGTGCCACACATGCTCCCTGTACTCTTGGCTCCCACAATACAACCTCATCATCCAGCTTTGCAGCACACTCCACAAACAAAGACAAACAGTGAGATGGATCGAGTGCCTCCACACATGCGCATGTGCCTCTGCATTGGGCCCTGTGCACATACTCACCATATCCTGTGCTGGCCATGCCCATCCCCTTCTGATGACACTCTGAACTAGAGCTTATTTTGGAGGTAGGGCTTATATTGTGAGCAGCATGAAAAATCATGCTAGGGCTTATTTTTTGGGATACATCTTATTTTCAAGTTTGGCCCCTCTGAGTTTTTTGGGCACAGCTCTGACCATTTTTGTATGTTCTGCCATTGTCCCAGTATAGATTAAAATGTCATTCAGGTAGACTAGCATTCCCTTGTACAGGTGCTCATGCAGCACTTCATTTATCACATGAACACAGCAGGAGTCCCTTACTCAAAAGGAGGACTCGGTATTGGAAACATCCTAAGGGGCAATTGAAAGCCATTTTCCACTCATCCCCTGCTTTGATCCCAACCCAGTAGTATGCCTCTTGCAAATCCAATTTGGTGAAGACCTTTCCCTTGGCCAAATGGGCTAACATGTCCTTCATCAAAGGGAGAGAGTAGATGTTTTGCACACTAACAGCATTAAGTTAATTACATAGACAAAGGGACCCATCCTTCTTTTCCTAAACAGTACTAAGGCAGCCATCCTTGATCTGGACGAAACCACGCTTCAGGTTTTTGTTTATAAAAGTTCATAATTCCTCCAATTCCCTAGGGGTCATGGAATACAACTTAGGGTTTGGTAGTTTGGGCCCCGGTAGGATTTCTATGAAACAGTTGGCTGGCCAGTGGAATCAGAGAGCATCTGACCACTTTTCACTGAAAACAGTCCTAGTACTCTTTGGGGATCTGAGGATCACCTTGGGGCTGGTCTTTGGCAGCTGCTTCACAAGCCCTTTTTACCTTCATTTGCAACAGCTTAAAAGTAGACATTTTACAGTTCTTTTCCCATTCCCCTTCACAGCTGGTCCACAGGATCTTTAGCAATCCCTTCCTCCAGTTCACATAGGAGTTCCACTTCAGAAGCCAAGACATCCCTAACACAAGAGGCTTCTCCTCACCAGGAGACACAATAAAGCTTAGGGTCTCTGTGTATGTGCATCCATCCTCATCTCTATTGGCTTGGAGATATTGAGTACTTTAAGTTGTCTGAACCTCATGCCCAGTTTCTTGATCAGGGCAGGGTTTACCAGATATCAAGTGCATCCTGAGTCCAGGCAGGCTACTAGGCTCCCTTTGCACTCTGGTGATTGAACCACCAGTTCTATGGTGATAGTCACTGAGTTAACCAGGCAATTTACCAAGGGATCATCATCATGGTCAGATTCACTTTCCACCAGACTGTCCACTGGGCCAGATGGAGTTCTCTTGCCATCTTTGGGAAATAGGGTTAACTCTACAACCTCAATTCCCTTCAGGGCTGTCTCGTGGGCTCAATGTGGTGGTTTCAAAGACTGCAGAAAACAGGCTTAAGATACAGAAGAATCTTGACAGACTTGAACATTGGGCCTCTATCTAATAAAATGAAATTCAGTGGTGAAAAAAGTAAGGTTCTACATTTAGGCAAGAAAAACCAAATGCCTGGGTATAATATTGGTGGCACCTAGCTCAACAGGTATGAGAGACCTTGGAGTCCCACTGGACAATCACTTAAATATGAGTCAGCTGTCTGCTGCAGCTGCCAATAAAGCCAACATAATTTTAGGCTGCATGAACAGTGGGATAGAATCAAGATCATGTGAAATGTTAATACCACTTTATGATGCCTTTGTGAGACCATACTTGGAATATTGCATCCACTTTGGGTCACCATGATGTAAAAAAATATTGAGACTCTAGAAAAAGTACAGAGAAGAGCAACAAAGATAATCAGGAGACTGGAAGCTAAAACATATAAAGAATGGTTGCTGGATTTGGATATGTCTAGTCTAATGAAAAGAAGGACTGGGTGACATGATAGTAGTGTATATAATATATACAGTGTATATATACATATAGTGTATATAATGTATAAGATAGTAGTAGACCAGAGGGACTGCCACAAGGAAGGGCAGGTCAACCTATTCTCCAAAGCACCTAAAGGCAAGACAAGAAGCAATGGATGGAATGTGATCAAGGAGAGAAGCAACCTCGACCTAAGGAGAAATTTCCTGACAGAACAATTAATCGTCCAAAAGTTGTGGGTGCTCCAATACTGGAAGTTTTTAAGAAGAGACTGGATAACTATTTGTCTGAAATGGTATAGGATTTCCTGCGTAAGCAGGGGGTTGGTCTAGACGCAGGCGTCTACCAGGAGATTTTGGAGCACTTCATGCTTCCTTCCGCAGATGAGCTTTATGGGGATGCTGTCTTCATTTTCCAACAGGACTTGGCACCTGCCCACACTGCCAAACCTGGTTCAATGACTGTGGGATTACTGTGTTTGATTGGCCAGCAAACTCGCCTGACCTGAACCCCACAGAGAATCTATGGAGCATTGCCAAGAGAAAGATGAGAGACATGAGACCGAACAAGGCAGAAGAGCTGAAGGACGCTATTGAAGCATCCTGGTCTTCCATAACACCTCAGCAGTGCCACAGGCTGATAGCTTCCATGCCAGGCCGCATTGAGGCAGTAATTGCTGCAAAAGGGGCCCATACCAAGTCCTAAGTACATATGAGTGCTTATACTTTTCAGAGGTCCGATATTGTTCTATGTACAATCCTTGTTTTATTGATTGCATGTAATATTCTAATTTTCTGAGATTGTGGAATTAGGGTTTTCATGAGCCATAATCATCACAATTATGACAAATCATGGCTTGAACTATCTTGCTTTGCATATAATGAGTCTATCTCATATATTAGTTTCACCTTTAAAATTACATTACTAAAATAAATGAACTTTTGCACAATATTCTAATTTTTCGAGTTTTTCATGTAGGGTTAGATGGTAACAATAACAACAGTAATAATGTATTAAACTTGTATGCCATCCAGCTCTCAATGATTCTGGGAAGCTCCTAACAATAAAAAAAATGGTAAAATCAATAAAACACAAACAATATAGAAGATGGCAAATGCAATTAGTATTTATTTCTTCCTTGTAAAAACCTGCATGAAAAGCTTCACAATAGCAAAATTTAACTCTGCTTGACATCCTAATCAATCACTACCATTGCTTTAATCACCAGGGCTATAGTTAATTAAAGTCGATGTCAATGTTATCCAAACAATGAAAAGTAATTTCATCAAATTATTTCCTTTCAAAGACCACATGTATGAAAAAAATATGATAGATACATTTCCTCTCAGTTTTTAGTTTTATTGGTTTTCTATATTAGATCTGCCAACCCAAACCTTTAATATCTAATAGGATGGAAAGGCAATACTGCAGTCCTCTTGTTATTTCATTTTTAAAAAGGTGTCTGGTACAATACAGCTGTCAAAGGCAGCTAGGGTTATTTTTAAAGATTCTGTTGGGATTGTTTGGCATTGGCAAAATGGTTAAAATTGACATTTCCATTCCACTCAGCTGAGTCTTCTGAGCTCAGTTATTTCATTTGTTTTTTATATTATTCATTAATCTATTTATCAGAGGACTTTTGCCTTTTATTTTAAACATATCCAATAAGAAGCCTGTTCTATTTCTGTTGGTGGTAGCATATTAAGTTACCTTTCAAGTCTGTGCCAATGAAAGAAAAATCGAGAATTTGCTGCAGGCTAAAACTTAGCCCTAATCATGTTGTTTTAACAATCTTATTTAGACTTTCTGTAAATTCAAAGTGTTGAGTTAGCCACACTCTGTTTATTTGCAGAATGTTTTTTGGCACCCTGTTACCCAATTAATCAACAAACTCTTTAATGGCCATGCTCCTAAGACTATAAGTCCCTTGCTACTTGTAGAATCACACAATTTTCACATCAGATGGAGGGTCTTTTTAGATCCACTGCTTTTTGTCCTAGACCCAGTAAATAAATTGAATAAAAGCCACCATTCTTTCTCTTTATGGTTTTGAAAATTGAACAAGGTTAGTGCGTAAGTCCTTAATATATTTTAGACTTAAAGATCCTCAGTTCTTTTGTCCTTTTCCCAATAGATTTCCCATGGAGAGTTTTTAAGAACCTGATAGTGATGCTATAAGGTAACTTAATATACATACATAATGTCTGTGGGTGGCCATACTACAAAACTAGAGCGTGTATCTTCCAGCTAGAATCCCTACAGTCATGCTAAAGGAACATTGAAAGACACTTCATTTAATTAATTCTGGGCAAATCCAGTCTAGAGGCTTGATAGTTCCTGGTAATGACATTATAAATGTTTATGAATAAAACCCCCTAGTATTGCTATTGAGTTCTTTAACTCTGGAACCTAGAACTGTGCCCAGGGCTTCTAAAGTATTGGCTATTCCCTCCAGTTTGGTGTCACCTGCAAATTTAATGAGTTTCCCTTCTAACCCTTATCTAAGTTGTGTATGAGGATGCTGAAAAACTCTGGATCTAAAAGTGAACTTTGTAGTACCCCACTGCATGCTTCAAAAGACAACCAAACTTTGTTTTTCTTTGAAGACATTTCACTTCTCATCCAAGATGCTTTTTCAAAATCTCCATAAAAATCCCCTCAGTGTAGATATAGTCCCACTAAGAGCTGTGTGTAGACATTGAATATGGTTGGTCAATGGGTTACAAATCCATCTTATCAAATGCCTTAATCAATTCCAAGTGCACTATGTCCACAACATTTTGTTGATCCACTAATTTAATCACTTTGTCGAAAAATGCAATAGGGCTTGTTTGGCATTATCTTTTTGACAATCCCATATTGGCTTCTAATAGTTTGGTGTCCACAGATCCATTGTTTGATTCTTTTTTCTAGGTTCTTCCCATGTACTGATGTTGGCTGATTGTAGTTTCATGGATCCATTTTTTTTTTCTTTTTTGAAGATGGGGACCACCTCAGCTCTTTTCCATTCCTCTGGTAATTTCTTGGTGCTAAAGGATCTTTGAAAGATATGGTTTAATGGTTCTGAGATCACCTCTGCCATCTTCTTCAGAACCGTGGTCCTTGTGATTTGAACTTGTCTAAAGTGAATTTCTTACCACTTTCTTGCCTAATTTGACTTGTATTGCTAATCTCTCTTTTATGCTAATGCTTTTGATATGTTGGACCAGGGGTGTCAAACTCAAGGCCCAGGGGCCAGATTTGGCCCATGGGTTGTTTAGAGCTGGCCCCCAGGACCACCCTGAAAACAGCAAAGGACCAGCCTGCAGTGCATCTGCCAGTGAAAACAGAGCTTGGGAGGGCTGTCTGCATCCTTCCTGAGCTCTGTTTTCGCTGGCAGAAGGTTGTAGGAGGGCATCACAGCTGAAAACTAAGCTTGTGAGGGCTGAGGGTGGCTGTCCCAAGCTCTGTTTTCACTGGCAGAAGGTTGCAGGAGGCTGCTCCAGTTGAAAATGGAGCTTGGGAGCCCGTTTTCACTGGCAGAGTGCTTGGGTCACCATCACATGAGTAACTTTGAGCTGGGCATGCTCACCCTATTCCCCCCAAGGTCAACAACAACCCTGATGTTCACCCTCAATGAACTTGAGTTTGACACCTCTGTGTTGGACTATTTTTTCTGTTTGTGTAAAGACAGATGCAAAGAATGAATTAAGTGGTTCTGCTTTCCCCTGCTGCTCATTACATCCTTACCATCTTCTCCCATTAATGGAATGATCACTTCCTTGACTTTTTTCTTGTTTTTTTTACATGCTGAAAAAACTTTTTATTATTATGTTTGACATTTGTTGTAAATCTTAGTTTATTCTGAGCCTTAGCTTTACTGACGTCATCTTTGCATGTTTGGGCCATTTGCTGGTATTCTGCTTTAATTATGTTTCCCTCTTTCCCTTTTTTTGTACTTGTCTTCTTTGTCTTTCAGTTTATCAGAGTTCTTTATATTCTATGCCATAAGAGCTCTTATTTTTTTTTCAGTGGTATTGTACTAGACTAGCTTTTATAATCTCATTTTTCAGAATTTCCCAAGCTTCTTGGGTTGTGTTCTCCTTTATTATTTAACTTTTATGAACACAAAATACAAAATTTTAACTAGGCTATCTAGGAAAATGGAACTAAAGCTTTCATTTATATTAAGTTCATGAGCATCACAATTCCAAGAATCTTGTTTTTCAGCAAGTTTTATGATTCCCTTGATCATGTTTTGCTTTGATTTTATTTTTCTTCTTTTCTTTATAAATATTCACCTGAGCATTTTTTACAGCATGCAACAGATTTTCTGTTGCTCGGAAATAAGACTGACTTTATTTTCAATGTGTAAATTTTGGGGAGAGAGTACTACTTTAAGCACACTAAATCCACATGGAGATCTGCAGCTTCTTAGTGGTAAAATAGCCATGGTGGACAAATAGTTTTAGAAATAAGTAAAAAGGATAATTCATAGAACATACAGTAGAATAATAGGGGTGGAAGGGGTCTTGAAGGTCTACTAGTCCAACCCACAGCTCAAACTGGAGACCCTTTACCATTTCTGACACACCTCCAGTGATGGGGCATCCACAACTTCTGGAGGCAAACCTTTCCACTGATTAATTGTTCTTACTGTCAGAAAATTTCACCTTAGTTTTAGTTTGGATCTCTGTTTAGTGTTCTTCCACCCATTATTGCATTGGCTACCAATTTGATTCTGGGTGCAATTCAAGGTGCTGGTTGTCACCTTTAAAGCCCTTCATGGCTTGGGTCCAGGTTATTTGAGGAAACATCTCTTGCCAGTGACATCTACCTGACCCATTAGAGAGAGGAGGCAGGGAATGCTGTGGGTCCCTCCCCTGAGGGAGATACACCTGGTAGGACCAAGAAGTGTCTTCTCTATGATGGTTCCATCTCTCTGGAACATCATTCCCCCAGAGATTAGAATGGCCCTCTCTCTAATACTCTTCCAAAAGGCACTGAAGGCCTGGTTTTGCCAGCGGGCCTTGGGAACTGTTGAGGTAATTCCCTGTTAGGAGAATGAGCGCATACAGGGAGACGTATAGAGAGTAGTGTTGGAATAATACACANTAGTTCTTATTGTTTTTATTTTTATTTTTTGTTTTAAATATGATTTTACATTGTGTAAGCTGCCTCGAGTTGCCATGGGCGAATAGGCAGCAATATAAATCAAATAATAAGTAATAAATAAATAAATAAGAAATATATTGCTCTGCTACTACTGATACATTACTTCCTGTTCTGGAGGTTAGTAAAGCTGCTCACAGTCAGCCATAACTGAAAAAGCTCATAGGCCCAGTAGAATAAATAAACTACTTGGAAAGAACAAACTTAAGTTTTGTTTCTATTCTGCTTCATGATATCACCATGCTGCTTTCATGTCTTTTCAGCTTCTACCAGTCACAGCCAGAATAATCAATGATTATGAATGTTACATTTTAAAACATGTGTCTTCAGGTAGCCAACCCCTATTTAAATCATATGAACTCCTGCTCTAAAATTGTGCCTTATTTAATAAGTAAGTGATGACAGTTAACATTCTTAGGGCTTGAACAGGTTCTTTACAGGAGAAGCAATTGCTTCATTGTTTGTTATTCTTCTCCATTTGATGTACTTTCTATATTGGAAGAAGTATAACTAAGGAAGTGTGGATTTTATGGCCTTTCATTCTGATGAGTTATTTTAAGACCTAAAAGATAAAAAAGTCAATAGAAAGAATCACACCTTATTGAATAATTACACGTCACTCTGTTTCTGATCTTGCAGTCAAATCAGAAGTCAAAATTATGTACCAAGTTATTTTTTTAGTTTTCCAATAATCAGTACTGATTCATTCTTTAACTAAAATGATGTTATACTTTTTATATAAATGCTGCTTTTAAAATTCCCAGTTAGATGTGCTGTATATATATATATCTGTTTTGCTCTTACTTTTCTTCAACGTCTTTGCACACAGTTGCACTTACTCTAAAAATATATAGCAACTTTTGCCTTTATTATAGTTTTTACTGTGGTAAGAGATAGCTTACTTTTGATCAATCAGTGGCCAAAGAGCTGGGTGTTAATCTGAATATGGGTTGTTTTGGAGATACTGCAGAAGCACATTCCAAATGTGGGGTAACTGCTTCCATTAAGAAACATTACTTCCTTCTCAGGTCCTTCAGAAATGAGCAGTTCCCAAGGCTCCATATCAAGAGTGCCTCTTGACAAAGAAGTTTGTATCCACAACAGGAATCTGAAGTTTGACATTTAAAAAAAAAAGATCATTTATCTTTATACACTTTTGAAAAATGATGAAGTTGGGCTCCAGTAGTTTGTTCTCTTCTTGCATGTACCATTTCTGGTTAATGCTGACTCCTTTGTTTATACAGTTCAGGATCTTATTCTTTGAGGCAAGAGATAAGTATTCTTTCTATAATCAGAGACTGCAATTTTTTAAAATAATATTTTTAATATTTTTCATCACTGTTTTATTTTGCTTTTTTTTTTTTTGCTGTTTCAGATGTACCAAGTCTAAGACTTAATATATTTTACCTGTTTTGAAATGGCTGGGAATCATACTCTTGATCTGAGGTGGAGCACTCTGGGGCCACAAAGAAGTTGCTTAGCATTATGTATGCCCCTCAAAATGCTCTGTTTTGCTCTTGAGTTTGGGCCAGTAGTTTCCAGCTAGTACAGTATAATGTTTTGGATCATATTTTCTTAGCAAAAATTTCTCTAGCTTGATTCAAGCAATGACTGGGATTGGTTTTGTTTTTGTCTATCATGTGATATCAACTCAAGAGACCTTTCCACAGAGCACAATTCATGCATTCAGCTACACATCTGATGAGGGCTGAAGGCATATAATTAGGGAGTCTAAATGAATTGTAATTGTCAGCATCATTTGTTTCTGCTTTTAAGCAGCTTTCTCCAAACTGATCATTTTCAAGGGCTTTTATACTCAGCGCTAGCTGTATAGTAATAGTTTAACACAATTGGAAGGTACTTGATCGGGGAGAACTGTTCTGAAGTATATGTGGTGATGGATATTGAAGCAATTGTGTATGGTTTTTCTTTTCAACTTCTGAATTTGGGTAAGGATAATATATTGGAAACAAAAAGAAGATAATTTTTATTCCACAGTTTTATCACTTGTGTCATTCTGATCTAGATTAGAACCTCACAACTTGATTTAAAAAAACAAATAAAGAAAAAAATAGTCAGCTATATTCAAGATAATGTAATTTCACATCTGAAGGATGTGAGCGTAATCTTTGGGTATCTTTTGGATTATAAAAGAGAAGTCCTCAGAAGGGTGAAGGATTTGGTCAAAGCTTAGCCTTTTATCAACCAAAAGAATCTTAAAGGGAGGGAAATGATAAATTGTGAGCTTAGGAATGGAAAAAATAGAAAAAAATATCTCCTATTCTAAAACTCAGCAATTTGTTACTATTTGTTCTTTAGAAACACAATGGAATAGTAGTGCACCAAACCTGCTCATATCTGATACTGATTTTTAGGATATGATGGTGTCATGAAATTAGTTCACTTTCTCTTCCATGTGACTGCACAAACATGGACCCTGCATCTGTCGGGTTTTTTTGGTGATTATTTGCTAGGATAAAATGTTGTAAGATGCTAGGAAGGAGTAAGCTTGTTGGTGGAAAGGGAGGTGGAAACTATACAGGACAGAAAAAGTTAGAAATCTTTTAAGTTAAATAAACAACACTGGGAATTCTTGGCTCAAGGTGAGCCTCAGTTGGGGACATTTATGGCACATTGTATCAACTATTACATATCTGGTTATGGATATGCTTTTTCACAGGATAGCAGTTATTCTCATCTCGGGAAAACTTAACCACCTGCTGCATGATTGTGACTAGCTCAGTGCAGACAGTCTGAAATAAAGCTTCTGCCTGGCCTAGTGTGCAGAATGTTATTCATAATGAATCTAGAAGCATGAATCCCCTCCCCCCCATTTCTTATGACAGCCGAAAGATGCAAAGCGATAGTAGAAGATCTTGAAGGCTGACATTCGGCC
>BHFT01066511.1:18643-41205 GCA_004320025.1 Laticauda laticaudata | reverse complement strand
TTTTGCTCGTCTGCTGTGTCCTTTTTGCATACGTTTTGCATCCGTTGGCCAGTGGGACCTAGCCTTAAGTAACCACAGGGAACTCTCCAATTGAATTTCAAGTAGTTTGGTTAACATTCTTCTTCAGGATTTTTACTGGCCCTTCATCCTAGTATTAGTGATTGACGATGATACAGAACATAATACAGTTCTTTTTCAGGTCCTACTTGAGATTATTATATAACTATATAGAAACTCTAGCAACTATTAAGAACCCTGATTATCACTTTTAATACCTGCAATTAATATATCATATTAGATTATATCTGGAAGTTATTTGGTTGCAAATATAATTTAAAATTCTTATATTCTACAATAATTCCAGTTTAAAATAGCACTTCAATTTGATAGCGGTACCAAATTCAAATTCTAACATCTTTTTCTTCTTCATCACCATCATCATCATAATCATCAATCATAATTTTGAATCCACTCAGTTTTGAAAAAAAAAACTTTATAAAAATTCGATTGACTTAAAAAATGTTTGAAATTTTATTTAACTTAAACATTTGTTGTTCATTTTATGCAGTTTGGTTGTTTTTGGTTCTTCTAAAATTTTACAAAAATTTCTGGGTTTCAAGAGGGGCTTTTGGCCTTTCAAAAATTGCATAAAGATTTCAGGATTTATGTATGGTTAGTCAGTAACCTTTTTTGTATAAATTAGATAAAATCAATATGCAATTTCTAGAGTAATGAGTTTGAATGCCAAACCTTCAATTTAAATGTAACAAAATTAGTATGTAATTCATGGTTAGTAGAAAAATATTTTATGTGCTAAGCAATTAAAATATTTTTCATGAATATGTTTTCATGCATTTATGCTAGTGTCATATTGCTCCCTGTCTTTGAAAAAGGCTGTTCAATTCTAACATAGGTAGACTCTTTTACCCCTCTTTCAAACCAATAGTCCTTTCTATACAGAATGTGGACTTTACTGTCTTCAAAAAAGCAACTTTTGTCTTTCAAATGCAGATGGCCTGCTGAATCTTGTTCTAATGGGATCATTCTCCTATGCTATTATTGCATAGTGTAATGATAATACTAACTGATTTCTGATTACATCTGATAGAATGTCTTAAGTTGTACCAAGAAAACAATCTGGCTTGCAAGTGGTCCATATCCTATTATATCATTAGAATTTCTCAGAATCCAGGAAACAGAAAAAAAACTGTCATGCCCCTGGTGGAGACTGACTCTGAGGGAGAGGAGGAACAGCTGACAGGGAGTGGAAGTGTGGCTCCAGAGGAGGAGGAGGTTGGGGAAGGGCAGAGGCCAGCTGAGCTGTCAGAAGAGGACCCAGGTCCACCCCCTATCCATTCTAGGGCATGCAGGGAGGAGAGGATAAGGGAGAGACATGGTCTCCTCAGGAGGAGAGGGCCTTGATCCAGTTCATGAACTGCAGGCGTGACAAATGAATAAGAGTTTGGACCTGCGTACTAGCAAACACTGGAAACAAATCGTGTAAATATCTCTAGTTTATAGTTCCTCTCTGAGTTTGGCGTCCTTCCCAGTGTGTGTTGTCTGTAGACATCTTCCAGCCCTTATCTTGCCTGGTTTGTGTTGCTTCTTTCCTTCTTCATGTAATTGTGCGGGAGTGGGTTTTTTTTTGTCTTCCCTCAAAGATATTTAGAGCTTGGAAGCAAACTGAAGGAATAAAAGGGGCTTTGCCTGTTTTCTGTGACTGTGTTTATTTTGCATCCCACCCTGGGTCCTCACAGAAACATCAAGATAGACAGTTCTGTCTCCTAACCTAGGTCTCATTCCTTACATTGTGGTTGGAGAATTTGTCTAGTTGTTTACAAAACAAAAACCATCCACTGCAATTTATCCATGAACACAAAGAATGATGGGAGGGAAAAGGTCACACAGACTCAAAAAAAGCAGTTTCAATCAAGGTGTTTATCGAGCTATCAAGTTTCTATTTGTCTGTTGCATTTAAATTTCTATCAATACTTTGCACTGAAATACTTTTTAAAAATAGTTGTAAGCAGAGCTGTCATGGCCTGAATAGAATAAAGGTAGAAATAGGCTCCAAATCATTCTATGTGCAGTTAGTACTTTGCTGACGTTAATAATAATTTATTAAATTTATATGCCACCAAATTCCCACTGATTCTGAGCAATTGTTTTAACATATATGTATCAATCACTTTGGCCAATTCCACTGCTGCTACCATGCCATGGCTCCAAATAATTGATCAGCACACTTGGTATCTCAGTCACTTTGTGAGCTCTCAGTCAGCTCACAAAATTTCTGAAAACCTAACTATTGGCTCTTGCAAGCATTTACAAGCTGATTGTTAAACTGTTCAAGAATTAGCATGCTATTGCATACAGCCACCAAACACAATAGCTATCCCACAGCCTTATTTCAGGTTACTCAGGCTGTCTTGGTGACTGTATGCCATCATTATCATTATAACATAGGCCTTAATAGCAACTCTAACCCATATTTGATAAATTTCATCCCTTGTTGTGCACAGCAACATCCTGGACATCTCTCATTTCAACTCCCTCAATTCATCCATATAATGATGGGATCTATGAGAGGGAAGAGGTCACCTGGCTATGCTATGCAATCCAATCCAAGGCCTTGGCATTTCTCATACTCCAAATAGCCATTAGGACTTCAAATAGTGATGCAGAAGACCAGTAAGAAAAACCGCCAGCTCCTCTGACACCCTTCAGATTCCTTTAATTGCCAGGACAGACCAATCTATCTGATCCCTAGAGCCCAGGTTGATCAACTGGGTCTCACATCTGGCACCTTATGGAGCAGAGACCCTGAAATCTTTAAAAGACTCTCAGATGACAATTGCCAAGGTCTCAGTTGATGCCACACCCAAAAGTCGGTTGAGTACATTTCAAAAGGGGATTCCCCCCAATTTGGTCCCAGCCAAGTCTCAGTAATATATGTCAGTTTGCCTCTCTCAACTGTGATTAAATTACAGTGAGGGAGACCTTATTAGATATTGACCTGGTTTTTAGTAACAGCAGCCTGAAGCCAAGGCCTCTGAAGATCTGTTGAGTTTAGAGGTTGAGTTTATCAAGTATTGCTCATGTCAGATTTCAAAATAAACTTACTTGATTTCATAACAGATAGGATTCACAAAATTTATATTTCTTGAAAATGACTTTCCTTTTAACCACATAGCCATTCCCATGACACTTTAATAATAAACTACTGAATATATTCACTTTGTAGTAAGAAAATGTGCCTTTCTTCCTCTCAAAGTAATAATTAATTGTGGCTAAGATCACAACTTACAAAAATTAGCAAAGAATTATTGTGGAAGAATGTTGAAATAAATCGCTGAAAAGTTTGATATTGTTTTTGGACCCAAATTAATGGCAGATGCAATAATAAATTGACCAAAGGAAACAGAATTTTAATAATGAAAAAAATGAAGCTGAATGGTTTCAAAGGATCAAAAAGTGCATTGCTTGTACTCTGACCCAAGCCTTATTCAAATCAAACAAACACATATTGTTCATAAAAGCAAATCTCTTTTAATGCAGCGCTGTGAATTTTGTGCATTCACAGCCAAGAGTCATTTCAAACTAATTGTCCCAGAAAAGAGCAAGCCCTTTCAAAGTTGTGAAAAGCTGCCAAGAAAAAAGACTAATTGCAGATAAATATCCAAAGCCAGAAGTTTCCAAAAGCAAACAGGGGTAAGCAGGGCTTCAACGAGGACTCTGAGTAGAAAAAACTTCTTTGCTTCCTGCAAAGAAGCCAACCCCAAAGGCTGGCTTTTATCCCTTATGGGAGGGGCCATCACCTTCTAGCCTTACTCCCAAGTTGCCCATGCTGCTTCAGGTGTTCTTTCCTTCGAGCAGCCCTGTGCGCACATGCACTGAGCACAGGCTCCCCAGGGTCCTCTACATCACTACTGCCAGACTCCACAACTTCCGAAGGTAGCACACCACTCTTCGATAGTCCTGGCCTCATACCTGCATCACACTCAGGCCCCTCATCTGAGTCCTCACTGTCAGAGATTGCTGCTGTCTGCACCTGCTGCCAGAGAACCACAACAGCTTGTAAGTCTGGCTTTTACATCATAATTCAAAAATAATCATAAGAAAAATACATATTTTTAATTTTTTTGGACTGAAGATTAAGACAAACAGAACTGGTCTGCAAAAATACAAATGACCATGCAGCATAGAGTTAGGTGTCTCTGTATCGATTTGCTGACACTTACTGGTCATATATATTTCTGTAGCCCAGAACTGGTTGTCTCAACAAAAATAAAAGGCTGAGATTGAAGAAATAGCAAGAATTATCACTATCTAATGTAATTCTGAAGGAATGTACATTAGCCAGTGAGGAATAAATAATATTTAGAACCAAGTATAAATTGAAAAATATTCTTAGCTAGGTTAGTTCTTTTATTTGTTTTTAAGAAAAATCCATTTTTATTAACTTTATCATAGAAAAAACATAATTTTGTCTGCATTAGTTCCTATCCTTTGATTCTACATTTCAAGAAGATCAAGAGGAAGAGTTGTAATATAGCTGTATTCATAAATCTGAAAGAATGAAAAGTAAATATCGCCATTCAACATTTCTCAACCTTTATTTGAAATTTCTCCTATTAGAAGGTAGTTGCACCCATTAAACCATGTTGAGATTGAGTAAATCTCCTGAGGATTTCAGGAAATCCTTCTTGAAAGGCTAATAAGGACAAGGATATATTCTGGCAGGAAAGGCTATCTTCTCCTCCCTATCTCACAAGAACCAGATGTGAGCAGTGGCACCCAAGCAAAAAGTTGTTGCAGCATTTACCCAAAACTGGTTTTTTAAAAAAATTTTAAAAAAATTATGTCCCCAAATTTGGGGATTTTGAAATTGTATAAATCTCATAAAACTTAACTGCTTGAATTATAAAATCTGAAATTAAAAATATTCTGCATGTTTTCTGAAGATATAAAGTATTTAGCATTAATATTAATAGTATTTGCCAGATATCTATCCAAACAAGATCTCTAAAAACAGAAATGCACCTATTTTGTAGCAATGAAGAAGATACATTTCAAAAGTGGAAGATTAGATCTATACCTAACTCTATTCAATTTTAAGCCCCTGTCACACTGCACCAACGGATGCAAAGAGGATGTAAAACGGACAAAAAAGCTTGCCATCCGTTGTCGCCATCCGCTTGGTCAACACGATGTACTCACTGCCTCCGTTTTGCTTCCTCTCTATCCATCCAGCATCCGTTTATTGACGTTTCATCCGCTCAGAAAGTTTTGAGCTGCTCAAAACTTTTGCGTGGAAAATGTATCCAATTCGTACGTTCTGCATCCGCTACGCATCCACTACGCATCCGTTCTGCATCCGTTACACATCCACGATATCCGCCAGGCATCCGTTACCACATCTGCGCAACTCGCATCTGTTCGGACGCAGGGAGGAAGCGGAACGGACGCAGAACGGATGCAGAACGGATGCAGAATGGATGCAGCCATGGAAACAAAGCGTTTAAAACGGAAAAAACGTTCGCAGAGGGAACCTATCTCGTATAATTAAGGATGTCTAGAGGATGTCTAGAGGATGCCTTAGAGGATGCCTAGAGGATGTCTAGAGGATGCAAAGGGACTCCATATGCCTATAAAAAGGCAGAGCAACTCGTCTGCATCTCACTTTCAGACCAGCAGCCCAGCTGTGCAGACCTCTGCAGCTTCATCTGACTCTTGCTCTTCCACAGCATCCAGTCATGTCAACCAGTTGAATCGTACACAGTCCTTTTGGCAGCCACCATCTTTCTGCAACAGTGTGAAGCCATCTACAGGCTCTGTGAACTCTACACGGAAGAAAAGGAGGCGGCCAAAGAAGCGTCTGGGTCCGAAGATGGATCCGGAGAAGAGCAGAGTACGGACTGTACAACAAGCTGATGTGGAGCTCAGGAACGCAAGACACTCGGGCATTCCAGAACTTCATGAGGATGCCTCCAGCCCATATTTGATGAAGTTGTGCAGCGCCGGACACCCAGGTTGACCAAGGCAAACACCAACTTCCGGCCCAGCCTGGAACCTGGGCTCAAGGTGGCACTCACTCTGCACCACTGGCCTCAGGGACCACCTACAGGAGCATGCAGTATGGCTGGAGGGTGCCACACCAACACCATTCAGCATTGTGGTCAGAGAAGTGTGAAGGCCATCATCGAAGAATACTGCAGGGCTCCTTCCAGTGCCCCTCACTGATGAAGGCTGGAAGAAAGTTGCAGAGCAGTGGTATCACAGGTGGAACTTCCCACACACCGTTGGAGCCATTAGATAGCAAGCACGTGGCCTGCAAAGCACCACCCAAGTCCGGGCTCCACTTATTTCATCTACAAGGGCCTTCTTCAGCATCGTTCTCATTTGCCATGGTCGGATGCTGACTACAAGTTCATGTACATCGATGCTTCAGGCAGCGGCTCATGTTCAGATGCCAGGTATTACAACGCCAGTCACCTTCAAGGAGGGGCTGGAAGCGCAACCTCATCATGGCGGTTCCAGATCCAGACCCCCTGCCCAACGAACATGAAAGATGTGCCCTACTTCATCGTGGGGGATGACGCCTTCTCCCTCAGAACCTATCTCATGAAGCCCTACACCTCCAGAGGCCTCACCCGTTGAAGAGAGGATCTTCAACTACAGGCTGTCCAAGGGCAAGGCGGGTGTGGAGAACACCTTTGGCATCCTGGCCAACAGGTTCCAGGTAACTTCTCACCACCATGCAGCATCGCCAGAGGCCATGAGGAGGATCGTGAAGCTTGCTTCATCCTGCACAATCTCATGCACACCCGCTACCCTGGTCTT
Organism: Laticauda laticaudata; assembly: GCA_004320025.1. Lineage (NCBI taxonomy): Eukaryota > Metazoa > Chordata > Lepidosauria > Squamata > Elapidae > Laticauda > Laticauda laticaudata. Next base: position 34,362 of record BHFT01066511.1, on the reverse strand, counting down.
GCAGTAATAGGACTCGGGGGACCTCCAACAGGCAGGGACATGGAAGCTTGGGGAATGGAGGCAAGGGCAAAACCATGATAGACACGTGAGATGTGCCAAGGGCCCCAACAGAGCCTCACAGTGAAGGGAAAGAAGCAGCGCAACCTCCTGAGGACACTGGTGCAACTCCCCAGCTGGAAGCAGTGAGTTGGCAAGACAGGATGATAGATGATTAAATGGTGCTTCCTTCAGCCTGTCTCATCACACGATGAGATTGGACCATGTATGTTGGGTGGGCTACAATGAACAGGGCATTTAATAAGAGTTTGTGTTTGTGTTGACATGTGTGGATAATGTATTACATTATTATGATAATAAAGGGCCATAGGTGTGGCATGCTTGCACTGGAGGCTTATCTGGCTCCCACTGCCTATTCCTTACCCATCCCACAAGCTATACCATCCCACAGGTATCCCTGCCCATCCACGCTATCTTAACCCATCCCACAAGCATGCAAAGGTTAAACCAATTCTAAAAAGTTTCCACCAAGACTATTAAAAAAAAGAAATGAAAAGCAAGTGTTGTGAATCAAAGATAAACTTTACTTGAAACAAACAAGCTGTTTAAAACCAAAAATGACCCAAGTCAAAGTGTCCAAATAAAGTCCACAGGTAGCCAGCTACCCAGTCTGTCTGGCACTCTTATTGGTCATCGGAGGTGTGCCCAGTCTCAGGGGTGAAGGGTCAGGTGCTGTGGGAGGTGGGTTGTGCTGTGAGTGCTGGTCTGGATCGTCATTGGGCACCTGGCCCTGAGAGGACAACCAGGGGACGGTGTGTTGAGAAGCTCTCAGGTGACAGCTCGGCTCAGACCCGTGATTGCTGAGAGGTCCTTCCTCCATTGCCATGGGGTGTCAACCCAGTACTTGATGACCAGATATTATGAGGCTGACTTGGGGCTGTGGGCGTGGAGGAAGGAGTTAGTGTAGTGGGGCTGTCTGGTCTGCAGCTGGGTGAGACTGGCGTTGGGGTGGCATTGGTGCGTGTGGGTGGCATCGCTGTCGTCTGGTTGGCATCATTGCGTGGTGGCATCGGGTGATACAGCTGGCATCAGTGGAACCGGTGGCAACGGTGTCGTCCGATGACTCTGTGTCCTGGACTCGGCGAAGGGGGGCTGCTGTCCTGTCCTAGCTGGACCTCCTTGGTACCGTAGCCCGGTAGTGACGGGCTGGGGGAAGCCTTGGAGATGGGAGGGACATCACCTGGGGTGGAGGTGGGAGGAGCAGGCTGGACTGGGGTGGGAGCAAAGGGGTTCATCTTGTGAACTGGAGGTTGTGAAAGAAAGATGTGATCTCTCCTCACCACCTGTACGGGCGTTCGCGACATGTATCTGAGAGGGTTGCGGTTGACATAAGGTGATGCGAGGGTTCGCGGTTGGAGGATGGGAGCGTCGGTGCTGTACCAAGCTGAACGAGGAGAATCAGCTGCACCTAAGAATTGTGTCTCTATATCTCTAGCAGAGACAAGTGTAGGCTTGCCTGCCTGCCCGTCTGGTCTCTGCCTTTGCTGTGGAGGTGGAGCGGCGGGGGTGGGTGGATGCGTGCGTACGACTGTGGCTGGACCTGATGTCTCCTTTCTCCACCACACCAGGATCTACTCACGCGCAACTCAGCACAGTTAGCAACAGCTGTCCAGCGGGTGTTCCCGCCCGTGAGCACCGCTCCCACAGAAACCTGCCCTGGAGACAGGGACTGATCTCGGCCTGGAAGAGTACAGGCGTGTTCAGCAGGCTGCCAGAGAGAGATGGTAGACAGAGGGACTCCTGGTGCTGCCTCGTGGGATCTCACCCTCCAGGAAGCTGCAACTGGAACCATGAAGCAAAAGCGTCTCTCTGTTCCGTTCAGCTTACTGTGGCCTGGCCAGATTTCTTCAGGGACAGCTTCCCGTCCAGGTGTCATTATGGGTCCACCAGCCGAGGAGCACCTCCGAAGTGTAACCCATACCTCGCCCTCTACTCTCCAAGCAGCCTGCTTCCGCTTGGTGTCCCTGTACAGCCGGTGTCCTTCCGCCACAGATAGTCATTCTCTCTCAGCACTCCAGCACCTTCATCCTCGTGTTCCTCCTCAAGAAAGTATTGCCGCTCTCCCGTCCCCACATACGCCTCTTCCTCCCTTTGGCAAGACCCAGATGGCGCCCTCATCAGCAGGGGCTACCAGGTGGTAAGGGGTGCTCCTCCACACCACCAGCACGCTAAGACAGCAACCAGCCAGGATCATCATCATCATCATCATTCATCATTCACCAGCAGGATCATAATCAATCATCAGCAGCAAGCAGCAGCAGGATCATCATCTCATCATCATCAATCACCAGCAGCAGCAAGATCAGCAGGACCAGGCATTACAGCAGGCAGCAGAGTAAGCACCGGAGCCCCAGCAGCCAACCAGCCACCAGCAGGACAGGAGCACGAGCAGCACCAGGAGCACGAGCAGGACCAGGAGCACGAGCAGGGAATGAGCAGTACGAGCAGTCAGGAGCACGGCAGACCAGGCAGGAACCAGTAGGACCAGGATGGCAGCTCAGCAGAGTATTGCAGCCAGCAGATGAACACCATCGCCAGGAGCAGCTTCAGCAGAGTACAGCAGCAGCAGAAGCACCACCGCCAGGAGCAGCTTTTCAGAGAAGCTCCAGCACCAGAAGAGCGAGCCCAGCAGCAGAAGCCCCAACAGAAGCAGAGTCAGGACAGGGAGTGGGAGGGTGCGTCCTGTCCCTCTGGCCAGGGATGGCGTGCAGGTTGCATGAGACTTTCACTTCTTCCCATGGTTGTGGGGTTGCTGGCTGGCAGGGAGGCTGGCAGGGCACCAAAGGCTGGCAGGAATCTGGCACATAAGGCGTGCAGAAGCCTGGCAGGAGGTCAGGCAGGCAGGCAGGCTGGCAGGCACCAAGGCTGGCCAGCAGACTGGCTGGGCCAGGGAGGCTGGAAGGCAGGCTGGCTAGCAAAAGGCTTGGCAGGCAGGCAGAGAGAAGGCTGGGAGGGAGGCTGGCCAGGAGCTTGGGAGGCAGGCTGGCAGGAAGGCTGGGCAGCAAAGGGCTTGCAGGCAGGCATGCAGGCAGCGGCACGGCAAGGAACTCGATGTTCCTGCAAGCAGGTCTTTCCTCCGAATTGCTGCCACGTGCAGGCTGGCTTTCCCTTTATAATCCTGCCGGGGCTTGCACAATGCATCCCCGCAATGCGCCAATTAACGTACAAGGCATCCGCTAGGCTTCCGCTCTGCACATCCGCTTCAGTGCCGCTGTGCATCCGCTGTGCATCCGCTTCATCCGTTCCGCGTCTGCTTAGCTGAGGCCCCTGGAAGCCCTGCAGATGTGCCATCCGCTCCCATCCCGCTTCCATCCGCTAGGCATTCCATTCCGCATGCTGCTTTCCATCCACACCTGCGTCCTCCCCCCGTCCGTGTTATCCGCTCCGGTTATGCAAATTTTTGCCCCTTTTGAGAGCGGATAACAACAGAAGGAACATTTTGCTCGTTCGTTGTGTCCGTTTTGCATCCGTTGGGCAGTGTGACAGGGCCTTTACTTCATGACTCCCAGTTGCAGCATACTGATCAGCTTACCCCTAATCGTGCATTGTGTGAAGCAATAACTTCTTAGTTTGAAGTAGTTAGAAGGTAATTCACATCACCATCTACAATTTCACATATTGCAAAGGATTATAGATATTTTATTTCTTTATTACAATCAGGGGAGACCAAGAATACTATTTGGGATTTTGTGCATTATGGATGCCATATGTCCCCATTAACTAAATGCATTCTTAATGGAAAGCTCCTGTTGAGCAAAATCTGCACAGTCAATTTGAATATTTTCTTTCTCTCCCTAATCCCCCCCCAATAAATTATGCCTCTTCCATGTATCCTTAGCATTATTCATTAATAATTAACAAACAAAGTTAGAGGTTAATACTTATCAGATTATTTTATCACTTAAAATAATCTATTATGAAGACTATTTCTAGCATTTAAATGAAACAAAGTGATGTTAATAAACCGTTATTGGATATATTATCTTTTACTGTGAATGTTTTTTCAGATATGGAGCAGACTCTAGCATTCTTCCTGGGAACAACTGCATTGTTGTTTTGTAATGGAGTTGGATGAAGATTTGTTAAGGAATTTGGTCTGAAATCATCAAATTTAACCACAAACTTTTCAGCCTTCATTTAAACTTGCAAATCCTAGTCGGACATAGGCCAAATGCAAAGTTATACAGTTTAGTGGAAATGCTTTTTTGTGATGGCACAGTGATTTATTTTAGTGATTATATTAGTAATTATACATTCATGAATTTTGTTTTCTTTCATGGAACAATATTTTATCTTCTCTGCACTTTGACATCTTGCAAATGTTACATTTAATTTGTTGATTTTCTTTAAAAATGCTTTATATAAGAATATATATGTAAACACACTCACATTCTATAAAGTAATAAAGCAAAGGTTGCTTCCAACAGCCCTCAATCCTATTTGATGCGGATTCAGCTTTTCAAAATTATTTGCATGCTTCACACAGAGAAATCAGTTGTTTCAAAGGCAGAGACAGAGAGATCAGGCTATTTTTAAAATGGATATCAAAAAGCATGGTGATGGAATCTGGTAGGTTAGAGTGCTCAGTTAAAGTCATGGTTCAATTCCTTATTCTGTCATATCCTTTCTGTTAGCAATGTCTAATACCAACCTACCTGACAAGTTAAATTCAGTTAAAACTGAATTTCTTCCTCTCTTCTTTCTTTCTCTTACATTCTGAAGGGAAGGTGAAATATATATTAATTTTAAAAATCTCTCCTTGATTCTGATCTTGCTCATTGTTTGCTTATCCCCAGTGTAGCTCTCATTAATTATTTATGCAAAAAAGACAATTGTCACAGAAACAGATTGTCACTTCCTACAGGAACTTCTTAAATAAAAAAGTTGGTTGTATGTATCAAATTTAAATATTTATTTATCATCCCTGAAACCTAAAAAAAACCCACTTTGGATAAGTGCTTTATTATTTACCACTTTATTATTGTTGCATAGTATCACTTATTTGACTGAGATTACATCAATGTATTGAGACATATGACCTTGACCATTAGCTCTTTTTTAATGTGATCACCTACCATGTGGCACTGCTTTGTGCCTATTTCAGCTACCTCTAATGTATCATAATCCAGATTTGGGTAGGATTGATCAGCACATTTGGAAGATGTTATATTGTGGAAGGTTGGCAGAATTTATAGTGTTGGGTTCTGGCTCAAGTCTAGGTTCAGCAGGGAGGGTTTGATGGGTGATTTTGGATCATCACTACCTGTCAGCCCATCCTATTCATCAGGGTTACTGTGATTTTGAAATTAGAGAAGGGAGTATTGTGCATGCCATTTAACAATAACATTGCAAATTTCCTGACAGCCAGCTTTAACCCATTATGATTTCAGCTGTTGTCTTATTTCCATTAACCTGGAGCATTCTCATCTTTGAGTTGTTTTAAGCCATAGCAGCTATCACTTAAATCAAGGCATTCAAATTCCCAGCCTGCAGGCCGGATGCGTCATGCACTGGCCACTCCCACACCCGGTTTAGCGAAGGGGGAAAGTCCCAATGTGTCATGTGACACAGCCATGACGTGAATTTGACACCCCTGACTTAAATGATGTGTTCAACCATTCAGTGTTATATGTGAGTTAGAAAACAATAGTTTATTCAACAAAAAGCTGACAAAGAAATAATAGTTTAATACAATGTGTGAACCAAGGCAATGATATATTTTACCACTACAATATTGTGCTGTTACAGAGAGTTGTTTTTCCACCCAACAAAGGCAAAACACAATTTCTAACTTTAAGCTTCTCAAAAATGTAGTTATATAAAAATTCACTCAGCTTTTCCTACTTTTAAAAGACAACTGTCATTCTGGAAGCAAAAATAGAAACAAAAAACCCACCACAAAAATTTACATACTTCAGGAATACTGCTGACATAGTTTAAACTTCAGCATTTCTGATAAAATTCAATGTAAAGTCTTCTTACATATAGACATTATTTTTCTTCTCCTGGAGTTCTGGAAAAGCAATCATGGGTTTACTGTCAACCATGGTAAAAGCAATCCAACAAATATCCACTATGCTTACCTTTTTATTAGTGTTTCAGCAGCAATACTATATACTGCAGTTATGGTTGAGATGGCCATTTCAATCTAAGCCCTTCTCTTCAAGGTTTAACTATTTCCTCTTAAAAATTATCTTTTGCACTGAAATTTGTTGTGCCTGTTCAACTTAACGATGATTTGTTTTGTATGGTGGAAATGCACGTATGCTGAATACAAAAATAATGAGAATTTATAGAAACTTTCTGGAGGGGGGGAATTTTGTTCTAAACAAAATAACTATTGACTTTTTTATCATTGTGTGTTCTACACACTGATTAGTTAGGATAAGCATGTATTAAATTTGTATTATTAAACATCTGGTAACTATAATGGACCAATTTTCTGAACTAACACAAAAATTGGTTGGATTAAAGTTATCATATCAGCAAGAGTAGTATCATGAATACAGTCTGCTCTAGACTTCAGGAACAAGTATTTGATCCTTGATTAGGACTGGAATTATGCAGTCAAATCTGAACAATATTACCACATTTTTAAAAGAGTAGGAACATGTATGTAGCTGATATTATAAGTAGGCATGAAGTGTCAGTAAACTTTAAACAAATCCATAAATCAATGTAAAATATTTAATATATTATTATTTATATCATCTCAAAATTTACAAATAATTTTGAATTTGTTCATTATTTAAGATAATACTAACAATGCTTTGCTATTCTTATACATTTGTATGATTTAACTTAGAGGCCTACTATGAAATGATGTAGAATACTCTCATGCTGTAACATTCATCATTTAGTCCTGGTCAGCAAAAGTCCATTAAGGTTTACCAGATATAAAAACATATTTGTGTTAGCCTTTGCCAGGTGAATCAACTATATTTTCCTTCCTTTTACTTTTAACAACCTTTAATCCCTTCATATAATGTCTTAGAACTTGGAGATTTTTTTCATTTTTTTTGTGTCCCTTCTCACGAAAACCTTTTTTTGTAAATCCAGATCACTCTTTCAGTTTATTATCTATTTATCTCTTTTTATTACTCAGTCATCAGCTGATTTCATTTGTATATCCTGTGTAGTCTATTTTTCTATATCATTCTTGTAGGTTTTCATTTTTAAATGCATTTTTAAATCAGTCTCAGTCTTGTCCAGTAAAATTTGTTTTTCTTCCATAACAACTTTTAAACACAGATTATTTATAATGGGAGACATTCTTAAAATTAACTTATGGGTCCATTTTTAACAAATATCCTTCAATATGTCCAATAATAAATATTGTAGCAATAGTAATAGCACTTTGGCTTATATACCACTTCTTAGTTTTTTACAGCCCTCTCTAAGAGGTTTACAGAGTCAGCATATTGTCCCCAATCTGTCTTCTCATTTTACAGACCTCAGAAGGAAGGAAGGCCGAGTCAACCTTAAGCCATCAGAATTGAAGGAATTGAACTCCTGGCAGTAAGCAGAATTAGCCTGCAATATTAAATTCTAACCCACTGCGTCACCATGGCTCCTTTGCTAAATTCTTTATTAATAAATCAAATGTAAGCATTGTTCCTTTAATTATAATCTTTAGTTCCTTCTGCTTCCTTCTAGTGTCCAATCTGAAAAGTCTGTCCTAACTATTAACCCTCAGAAAGGATTATTATAATACATTTCAAAATCTTATCTCAGATCTCTCTGGACCCCCTAGACTACCTGAAACTTTCCAAAATCAATCTAATCATCCTTTTGGTGCTTAATTTAAAAAATATTTTTGAAAAATTCTTTAAAATTTTAAGGGCCTTAAAATATTTTTTGCTTAGAATTGAAGACCTAGCTGTGCTATAAAATTTGTCATAAAGGTTGCTAATGGCTGAAAAACAATTAAAAGGCAATTTCCAAATATGATCATAGTTGCCCCAAACCACAAGAAGGACGCCAAATAAATTTAATAATAATTTAAAAACAAGGTTTGGCAGGATAGGATAGATTACTACTGTGAGCTTGACTGAAATCTCTTGACTTCCAGCAGCTCCACACACCAGACAACCACAAAACCCTCAGTTCCTGCAGTCTATTCACAAGAATATAAGTGGCCAATCTCACAATCTCCTTTTTCTGGACAGACTTTGCTGATGAGAATTTGCTGTCTGACCACCATTCTCTGCTACAATGCCATCACTGCACTTTCAGGGATGTCTGGTTTACCATGAATCCTTATTGAAAGTCCCTTTATAAAAGATTTAGCTGAGCCGCCATTACAAAATCAGTGTGCATTATGAGATAACTCACACAGTCTATATTGAATTATTTTTATAACATTTCATTCTAATATGTAACTCTTAGAAATCTATGGTCCTATTGGAAGAGTTCTACAATGCTACATAGCATTTGTGCAGCTTATTTAACTTAGTTACTGCAAAGCAAATAAAATAAACTGTGCAGTGCTTTGCATCATTTGGGAATCTATTTTACCTCCATGCTCAATTGTATATGGGAAAAGTAAATAATACTTTAATGAATAAAGACAAACTGAGTTGTCAGAAATGATTTTAGGTAGCATTCTTCTGTGTTCTCACTGGTCAATGTGAACCAACCCAAAGGAAACAATACTTTTTCTCTAGGTTCCACACAAGGCCATGCATATATATAAAACATAAATGTGTTAAAACCTCATTTTAAATATAAAATTAGCACTCATGTCAGTAAACAGTAAGACTAACACTGAATTTGTTAAACAATGATGCATGGTTTGCTGTATTTCTTCTATTTCTTTTAATATCGACTATGAGACATAGCATTTTTTAATTCAGAAAAGAAAGTACAGTTAATAAAACTACTTTGATATAAACATAATCAAGTTTTGACTATAGCCATTGAAATAAACAAAATTTACGGAATTTAATTCCCACCCATTTTAGTAGTCCTATACCAAGTCTAAATCCAACCAAATATTACTGCTGAAAATTGCAGCATATTAAAGACTAAGCAAACATTTTTAGCCTTAAGCATTACAATCATTCACACACTGTAATTTTCCTTTTCCTTAAAAGGAATCCAAAATACATAAAATAATATTGTAGTAGCTTAGCTTTGCTACAGCCATCAAGCCCAATCAGTGTTATTCTATCCATGTCAGACCTGCCAGAAATGTGTTGTAACATACAATATTAAAAAGACTGGAGGAGATTGTTTTGTTAAAATAACACTATAGCTACAATGTCACAGCCCATTAAGCTCAAGATTCCTTCTATGACAACATAAGGCACCATGTTAAACAATCCAGATAAATAACAAATTTAAAGCTTGAATTCAGAGCTTTGTTTTTGTATCACAGCTCTTTCTCCTTCTCTGTATATTCCGCAGGACAAGTAGCACAAATTTTTGAGTAGAACAAATAAGGAAGAAAAGAAGGCAGAGGCAAATTTGTTGTTCAATAAGTATTTTGTCTCGTTTGTATAGCAGAACCACATGATTTGCATCGTAGACACAGTTTAAAGGCCTAGTATTCCCTACCACAGCTCCACTTTTTTTTTATAGTGGTACATTGGTACTTGGTTAATTGGTTCCAGGAAGCATGACTATTAAAACTGCTGAATACCAAACAAACCATGTGACTAACATGTAACCTTTGTATCAGCTGGAAAAGTTAAGTGAATCATGAAGCATAACACTGACGAATTCTGTGCAAATTGTACCAAACAAATGTGTATTAGGACAAGCATTTTACATCACAATGCATCAAGTATCAAATTCAACAAGTTTCATAGCAGTCAAGTACCAAGGTGTACCATATATGTTTCTGTGAACCCTTTGGTAAATATATACTCTGTGTGTGTATCATGGCCCAGTTGAAATGTGAGTCCGCAGAGACTGCGCCACAGCTGGGCCCGATGAAGCTTGAAGGGATGGCCTTGTTGGCTTCAGAGGAAAGCAGAGAGGAGCAGGATGAGGCAGCCTGGATCCCTCAGGCTTGGGAGGGCTTGCAGGGAGGAATGGGGCAGGACAAATGAGAGAGGGGGGAAGAAAGGGCAGGCAATGCAGATGAGCAATGGAGTTCAAGCAACAAGCAAGTACTTCCCCCTCCTGATCTCCAAGCACAGAGAATGGAGAGGAGGAGGTAACAGTGCATGCTGACCCAATGACTCAAGAGAAGAGCACCCCGTCCCTCTTCACAAGGCATACCTGGGGACTGAGACTTAAGGAGACACTGTAGACAGGAGTGTTTGTCGGGAATAAGCACTGAATTTGTGGAAGTTTGTGTGCCATTGCCGTTATTTGGATTTCGCTGGACTTCTTGCCTGATTGCTGCCTTGTTCCTTTGCTTTATTGGACTCATTGCCTTGTTCCTTTGCTTCTTGGATTCATTGGCTTTTTATTTTGCTTTGTTAGTCTCATTGCCTTGTTTCTTTGCCTCACTGGACTTCTTCCCTTGAAGCCATTGTGCTAACAGCATTTTGCTGGACTACTTGCAGCCAGAGGCTGCTGGAGGTTTGTGTGAGTGTTTTATTCTGGGACCTGCCATAAACATGGGAGCATTTGGAGGAAAGATGGAGCAATACAGGGGAGTTTGAACTATCAGCTGGTTGTGTTGCCTCTGTGCATTGCCCCGGGTCATCAGTGTGTGTGTGTGTGTGTGTGTGTGTGTGTGTGTGTGTGAGCGTGTGTTTGTGTGTGTGTGTGTGTTATAAAAAATTATACAGTCTGCTGGTTTCTTTGGGTAGAGAGACATAAATATTTTCTTAAAGTGATCACACAAAACAAATAGTATTATGACTTCTATTTATACAATTATTTATAACCTGCCCACTTTAGCCAAGGACTCAAGGCAGATTGCTATCAAACAGAAGCAATTAAAATCACCAAAATGTAAACTAACAAATTTAAACAACTCTTGTGTCCGTACACTTTACTTAGTTGGAGCAATAGGCAGAGCTGGGCAAAGCTATCCTTGGTCACAGCTACCACCTGCTGCTCTGTCCTAATACAAATCATGATTCTGCTCTTTCAATTACAGTCCCATTCAACAAAATTGGAATCAACCAGATTGGTCATCAACAGCCAGCAACCTGAGCTTGTTTTATCTTGTAACCTTTATATCTTCCATGCACTATGTTAAGATTTCTGTATTGCTCCCAATCCAGTCCTGACTAACATTATACAACTGGTCATTATCAGGCATCAAACTGATGTTAAGCATGTTAGGCATCACATAGATGTTAAATGGCATGTATGGAGGACTCATGTAGGAACCTATATAGGAGTAATTATAGATGTATTCTTTTCCCAGCACACCAACTGAACTGGCCATTTAGGAAGGAGAAGAACCACTGCAGTATAGTTCTTCAAAGCCCAGCCTTTGCAGGAAACCATGGCATAGATATTACTGAATACTTCTGGGAAGTCAAATTGAGTGAATATGAATGTACTCCATTCAGTTTTCAGTGAAGATAATTCAGTTGGGTAAAAAATGCTATTTAATTTATTTTATTGTCATTGCACCTCAATACAACAAAATCGAACACCATCTTCAGTGCACATCATGACCATGATCATGAAAATAAACACAAACACACATCCTTCACCCTCCACACTTGCCACCCAGCCCTTGTTTATCAATGGAGAACTAGTGAAGCAAGTGGCCAGTTTTAAGTTTCTGGGTGTTACCGCCGACACCGCACCAACACTGCACTATATAGTAGAATTCAAAAGAGCTACTGCCCTGGAATAGAAGCTGTTTTTCAGCCTATTTGTCCTTGTTTTTATTATTCTGTACCATCTGCCAGGGTTCCCAGAATGAGATGGATCTTTGAGGATGTTTTGAACTTTCTTAAGGAAGCAGGGGCTATAAAGCTCTTCCAAAGAGGGGAGAGGGCAACCAATGATCTTCTGGGCAATGACGTTAATCCTCTGGAGTGCTTTCCTATCTGCCATTGTGCAACTGGCAAACTATACAGAGGTGCAGTAAGTTAAAATACTCTCTATAGTGCAGCAGTAGACGGTCACCAGCAGTTTTTAATTCAGTTGTTGTTTTCTGAGAAGCCTCAGATAGTATAATCTTGGCAGAGCCCTTTTGACCAGGGCTGCAATGTGAGCACCCCAGGTCAGATCTTCTTTTATGGATCTATATCTTTGAGGATGTTTTGAACTTTCTTAAGGAAGCAGTAAAACCCAGAAACTTAAAACTGGCTACTTGCTCCACTTGGTCTCCATTGATAAGCAAGGGCTGCATGTCTGATCTGTTCCTTCTATAGTCTACCACTATATATTACAGCCTACATCCATCATGAACCCTGACTGCTGTAAAACTATAAAATATTTTTCCCCTATAGGTGGATTCTCTACGGGTGTATTCACAATTTTTCCAAAACCTTCAGAATTTCAAACTTTCAAAAAGAAAAGTTGGATATACGCAAAAGGATAACTGTGTAAAGTTCCAGGTTCAAGGGGTGACTCTTCAGAAAGGTAGACATTAATCTTTCAAGATAGATGCTAATTCCACATAGACACCTCTCCATAGAATATTAAATTCTATGAATCCAGTCATAGAAAAAGGCTTTCTAGTAACATGGATTGCCAGGTGGGGTATGAATCAAGCTTATAGTGGCTCAGTGCATGCAGCAGAAGAATATTATAGGATGATAAATTGATGCACATTGGATGTAGAAGAATATGTATTTTCCAAAGAAAATAATAACAGTAAAACCAGTTGCTTCACCTAAGTAAAGCAGACCTGTACTGATCATGCCAAACTTTAATCAGTTTTGACATCTTGGAGGATTAATTATCTTTGATTTTGAGTATTAATATTATTAACCACTATCCATTCAGAATCTGAGATAGCTACATAAAATAACACTTTTTGTTCTTGTAGTCTAGAGCACAAAAGTGAACATCTTTAAAGCAAAGCAACTTGATCTGTCTGCAATATACATATTTTTAAAACATTGCAATTTTCATCCATTTCTGTACAGTAATGATAAACTGATCTGTCATTTTATAATCCCCAGCTCTCTTTGAGAATATTCTATAAATAATCAGTATATCAATGCAAGTGACATAGCACAGTCTCATTATTTTAGAAGATGATGCAATCCCTGTGAATCAGATAACTTTAATTTGTAATCTGTGTTCTGGGCGTGAGAGACAACAGAAAATTCACTGATTATGATTATGCTGGAACATATTTTAAACTGGGTTACAGAGCTAGAAAGTGCAAAAAAATCTGTTCTGAAAAACCTACTATTCAGAGAAATAGATACAATTTGTGAAATCACCTCAAATAGCAAACAAAATATCTGTCAAATGAAATTATATCTATACATGTACATAAATACACATTGTATTTGCATGCATCATCAAATCTGCCCAATGTAGAATAATAGCCAAGATTTGGATTAGGTTGGAGTAGTCCAGATTAAATGACAGTTCCACCCACAAAACTCTCTAGGTAACTTCAGGTCAGTTACCACTTTGTATCTCAATTCAAACTATTTCATAAGTGTCTTGTTGTGTTTTATGGGTATTTTGCCAGGCATAAATCCACTATATATATTTTGGTCACACTATCTGTTGCTTCTTGAATACTGTTGGGTCTGTGGCTAAGTGAGAACAGCTCTACCATCCAATGCCTTCCAGCATCAGTGCCTGCAGAGGGGATCAAAACATTTGTAGCAACATGTTCCAAATCCTGCCTCTGTTGTGTGTATGTCAATCTCATACACACACAAGATTTCAGTCATGCTGATCTACCCTGTTTCTCCAATAATACGGCCTCCCCCAATAGGAAGTTGCAGCATGTTTTATAGGCATGAAATGAAATTAAGCCCCTCCCCCCAAATTAAGGCCTATATTAAAACATGTGAAATGGGGGGGAATGGTGGGGGGGCTTGCCATTAGGAAGTACTTTTATTGAACACCTGGATATGGTGCTGCCTGCGTTGACACCGATATGAAGTGCCCCATCAACACTGAGGTCAATATCCAAGCCATTGCTGCCTGCCTGCCCAAAGATGCAAGGGGGGGAATTAGTCATCCCCGAAAAGAAAGCCTAGCCTTTTTTTCGGAGCTCAAAAAAAAAATAAGACCCGGCCTTATTATATGAGAAACATGGAAATTACAATCTTGCCTGCTTTGACAACTCAACTGCAGATGCTATTTTCTTCAAAGATGGATTACACTATTTATACTTTTCAATAGATTTAACTACATCTGATATGTAACAAATCAATTTTGAATAACTTTCATTTTTCTTGTCTAGTGGCAAGCTACTCTTTCTATTATTTTGGATTTTTTCATTTTCTTTTATTTGAAAAAAAAAGGTAATCATACATCAAATTGCTATATTCTTTTTAGGTTGAAGTTAGGGATAAATCTTGTCTGCAGATGAAGTGCTTGATGTGGTCTGGTCCAGTATATATAGCAAAGAAGAGCAAAAACTATTTCTGAAAGGACCGCCTCTCCCCAGTTATGTCTTCCTGGACCACCAGAACAGGAAAGCAAGGTCTATTGCAGGTCCCCTCTATTAGAAAAGTACATATAGTAGGGCCAAGGGAAAGACTTTCTGGTTTTCCCTCCTTTTGGAATAACATTCCCATGGAGATAAGTGGCCCCCATCTTGATATCTTTCCAGAAGACCCTGAAGATATAGTTTGGTCAGCAGGCTTAGGGACCACAGGTTGATATGAAGCCGATCAAGGTGTGATTACACAGTTGCCACAGCCAGTGTGTGTAAAGTGGGGGGATTATGGATTCTTCCATTGTAAAATTTTAATGCTGTAAGTCACCAGAATCACAATATGTGAGTTGGGACACCATATAAATTTGTTAAATAAATAAACAAATAAGATAGAATTAGCTATGAACATGTTATGGATAAAAACATGCTATTCTTAATGGAAGTCTGAAATCACACCAGTGACTTCTCGAATATCAGGTGAGTTGATTTCTCTTGGAAACTTAAAAATATTTGTTGAAGGAAGTCAAATAAAAAGGAAGGATTCAGGAATCTTAATCCTCCACCAACAATGTCCCCAAAGTGGAAGCTAAAATGCTAAATAGTATATAGTACAAAGGGTTCTGTAAGGTTTGCATTGAAAGAGCTGTACTGGTTACCATTTGTTTACTAGATACAATTTAAGAATTTGGTAGTAATGTTTAAGATCTCATGGGCTTCCAGAGGACGGACTGAAAGATCTTCTATCCCATTATCAATCTGTCTGGTCATTAAGATCTGCAGGAGAAGCTATTCAGAAGATTCTCCTGTTGTGATTAATCCAGCAAATGGGAAACAACCTGTTTCTGTGGCATTCTAAAGCTATGAAATTCACCATCAAAAGCTATGAAACACACTGTCCATTTGGCTTCCCTCCTGTGAGCATTTACAAAATCCATACATTTTCTCTTTTTTTAACAAGTTGCTAATAACCTCATGATTTAGCACTCAATTATTTCAGAATGTGTTTTTAAATTTTGTTATTTGAATACAGAAGCAGGATCCCGTTAATAAAAAAAACTCTATATATTTATTTATATATGTGTGTGTGTGTGTGTGTGTGTGTGTGTATATGTGTGTGTGTATATATATATATATATATATATATATATATATATATATATAT
>BHFT01066511.1:0-18636 GCA_004320025.1 Laticauda laticaudata | reverse complement strand
TATATATATATATATATATATATATATATATATATATATATATATGCTTTTGTTTGTTTGTTTTGGTAGTTGTTTGTTTATTTCCGTTTCCATAGTGAACACACCCCAAAATCAAGTTCACCACAGAAACACCAATCAATCAAACTCCAAGTCCAATGAACACAGACCCAGACTCCTAGCCAATCAGAATGGACCAGCCTCAAATTTGAAACCAGGAACTAACTCAATACAGAAGCCTGATGATGGCAGATGAGATTCTGCTGAAACGTTGCTACAACTTTAACAGAACTACAATGACGTGGGATAATACCCGAAGGAAGCTAAACAGCATATATATATATATATATAATTTGTGAGTCTTTTCTTTGATACAGATTGTTTTGGGAAAATAAATCAGTTGCCTGAATTAATTTTTGAGAGTTTGATTTCATACGAATTTTCACAGGCATCCCAGTAGTAAGCCAAAGTTGAGCAACATTTTGGTGCCCAGGGGCTCTACTTAATTTGGAGAATCCATGGAATCTACTGTGGGCAGGCAATTATACAAACTGGTGGTTTTACTTCCTGGCTCAAGGGATGTTTGAAAGTCTCTCTGTTTTCAAACTAGGCTTAAGCCTATTATAAAACTTTAAATATAAAGCAATAGTGATCAGATGAAGATTCTAGAGGCATAAACAAGTCATCCATCTGTGTTATAAACCCAAGCAACATATTTGCTTATTGAACTATTTTCAGCAATGGAGAAGACCAAAGAAACAATTTAACTTATTATGTTGTAGAGCAGCTGAAATAAAACCTCAAATATCTGTCTGAAGTTAGATACGTGTAGTCCATGAAACTTTAGGTACCAAAAGTATGAAAAGGCTTTAAAGACTTGTTTGTATGAATTTATTATGATTTTTGCTACCAATCTCATTTATATTAGAACCTATTTCAGGACTGCTCCCATATCATAAATCAGCATCTTTTTCTCACCCACAACAACTATTATTCAGAAGAAAACTATTTGTGATGTTTTGCCTTTTTTTGAATATTCATTTGGTGATGGAGCAGTGGTTAAAATACAATATTGTATGATAACTCTGCCTACAGTTAGAAATTCGATAATGACTGGGTTGAGATTGACTCACCCTTCCATCTTTCCAAGATCAATAAAATGAGGACCCAGATGGTTGGGGGCAATATATGCTGACATTGTAACTGCTTAGAGTGCTGTAAAGCACTATAGAATGGTATATAATAATATATAATAAGTGATATTGCTATTGTACTATCCATAAAAAATAAATTTTGTGTATACAGTTTAGATTGCCATGCAAAAATGAAAACTTAATCACTGTAGAAAATATTTTATTGGAAAAGATAGCATAACAAACTTATATTGTTTCAGAGTTTTATTATACCCCAGCTCTTCCTCATAGACACCACACCCTAAAATGTTGATTGTGTACAAAGACAAACCAACTGAGCTTATACTGACTTTATGTTTACACAGTTCTCTCGTCTTTGTTATACTGCACCACTCAGCACATGATAACATTATGTATTAATGAAAACAGTAACTGCTACACTAGAAATTAAGCAGGAAACAAAGGAACATTTTCTGGGTGTACTAATACAGTACTGTTCTCCTAGTAGCATCATGTAGTAGCAGATCACTTATAGTTTTCTCTATGTGCCTTAATGTCACCAGAGGGAACTGTTAAGACTTAACTACTAGTCAGTGAAAAACGATTGCATTTAAAAAAATAAAAGTTGTAAAAAGAGCTATGAGATTTTTTGTACAGGCTCACCTTGAACACCAATTGCACCCATTCTTGGATTACAAGGCCTTACTCAGTATAATTCTTGTCTTAATCAATCTCCTGTTTTATTACTGTAATTTGCTCTACATGAGGCTATCCTAGGAAAGCATTCAGAAGTGATAACTGGTCTAGAATGCAATGGTTTGGGCAGTTTTGGATGTTCCATTTTACGTCTATGAAACACTTCTGCTCTGCAAGCTGCACTGGCATCCAGTGGGTTCTGGGTGCTACTTGTCAACTGTAAAGTTATCCATGACAAAGAACTGGGTTATTTGTGGAACAACCTATTTAACCATTTCTTCTCATCCAATCAAAATTGACCAACTTGGCATGTTTCAGGTCTTATCTATCAAACAGTGTCATATTGGGGGCCTAGGAACCATCCCCTGTCTATACCTATTCTGAAACAGCATTCTCCGGTTCTGACCCAAATCTGGTTCCAAGAAGGTAAACACAAGACAAAGGTAACAGTACAACCTTTTACTGTTTCATTCACAAATCCTATTTCTTCACAGATAAAAGGCTGCTTCCAATTAATTAGCTCTGACAAGAAAGAGCCTTGCCAAGTTTTTGCAAGGCTGCCAAGAACAACACATAAAGTTTCTAAATAATAAATCAAAGAGTCTCCAAACACCAACTCAGATATTCTAACATTCACCAGGCTCAAGTATTGAACTTCTTTGCCTTGTGCAAAGAACTGCAGTTTCTCAGCTGGTTTTTATCTTTGCAGGGAGGGGTCATTACCTTCCAGACTTACTCCTGAGTCGCCCGTGCTGCTGCAGCTGCTCTTTCCTTTGAGCAGCCTGTGTGCACGCATGTTGGGAATGGGCTCCTCAGGAGCCTCTTCATCACTGCTGCCAGCCTCCACAATCTTCAAGGGCAGCATTCCACTCCCTGATGGTCTTGGTCCCATCCCTGCATTACACTCAGGCCCCTCATCTGAGTGCTTGCTCTCCAAGACCTCAGCCATTCGCACCTGCTGCCAGTGAACCACAACATCTCCTGGAGATCTAGATGGACCCAGTGTTGGCTTCTTCTAAGGCATTACATATTTAAATGTTTCCATAGCATTTGGACCAGGAGATTAAATAAGTTTCATAAGTTGGCTGTTTAAGAACTATTATATTGATGAATTGGAAATATTGTTTTCATATCCTGGCATATATATTTTGAAAGGACAAAGGGACAATAACACAGCTTATATTGTTTTATTAGCTATGTTATTGTCCCTTTGATTTTAATTTTTGAACACTGCCTAAAAATAGACTTGGTGAAATAAAAGACTATCAATCATATTAATAAATAAAAATATTTTTACCAAATGTTAAAATAATTTAAAATCTTTTTACATGGTTATTTTCACAAACGTTCTTCCTGAAGTCTGGGAGACAAATCTTAACTGTTAATTAATTGGTTTTGAGAGTTTAAAAGTAAAGGTTTCCCTTATGAAGTTGTGTCTGAGTGTAGTGATGTTCATCTCTGTTTCTCAGGGAGCCAGCAATGACCAAAGACTATTCATGTGGCCAGCATGATTGTACATACATCAAGGTGCACAGAATGCTGTTACTTCCCACCAAACTGGTACCTATTTATCTACTCATATTTGCATACTTTCAAACTGCAAAGTTCTCGGCAGGTGGGACAAGTAATGGGAGATCACCCCATAAATTACAACACCTTAAAGACTAAACAAGTTCATTATCCATAATAGTACAAAAAGACATTAGTTTCTAAGATGTAATGAAATTTTTTGTTATTATTGTTTCAAAAGACAAATTCATAATGTAATGAATAGTTTAAGCCCATGTCACACTGAACCAAAGGATGCAAAGAGGATGTAAAACGGACAAAAAAGCTTGCCATCCGCTGGAAAATGCGATGTACTCACTGCCTCCATTTTGCTTCCTCTATATCCGTCCAGCATCCGTCTATTGACGTTTCATCTGCTCAGAAAGCTTTGGGCTGCCCAAAACTTTTGCGCGGAAAATGTATCCAATGCGTCCATTCTGCATCTGCTACGCATCCGTTCTGCATCCGTTACGCATCCGCTATATCCGCAAGGCATCCGTTCCGCATCCGGCAACTCGCATCCGCTCAGATGCAGGGAGGATGCGGAACGGACGCAGAACGGATGCAGAACGGATGCAGCGGATGCAGCATGGAACAAAGTGTTTAAAAAGAAAAAAACGTTCGCAGAGGGGATCTATCTCAGATATTAAGGATGTCTAGAGGATGCCTAGAGATGCCTAGCGGAAAACCTATTTCCTATAAAAAGGGGAGCAACTCATCTGCATCTCACTTTCAGAACAGCAGCCCAGCGGTGCAGACCTCTGCAGCCTTCAATCTGACTCTTCCTCTTCCACAGCATCCAGTCAGTCCACCGTGGATTGCAACAAAGATCCTTTCGGCAGCCACCATCATTCTGCAACAGTGCAAAGCCATCTGCAGGCTCTGTGAACTCTACTGTGAGAAGAAAAAGAGAGCAGCAAAAAAGTCTGGGTCCGAAGATGGTTCACCAGAAAGAGCAAGGACAGACTGTACAGCAAGCTGATGGTGGAGCTCGAGGAACGAAGACACTCGGGCGTTCCAGAACTTCATGAGGATGCCTCCAGCCATGTTTGACGAAGTTGTGCAGCAGCTGACACCAGGTTGACCAAGCAGAGCACCAGCTTCCGCACCCAGCCTGGAACCTGGGCTCAAGGTGGCACTCACTCTGCGCCACTGGCCTCCGGGACCACCTACAGGAGCATGCAGTACGGCTGGAGGGTGCCATTCCAACACCATCAGCATTGTGGTCAGAGAAGGGTGCAGGCCACATCGAAGAATACAAGGAGGAGCTCCTCCAGTACTCCTCCACTGAAGAAGGATGGAAGAAAGTTGCAGAGCAGTGGTATCAGAAGTGGAACTTCCCCCACACCGTTGGAGCCATAGATGGCAAGCACGTGGCCTGCAAATCTCCACCCAACTCAGGGTCCACTTATTTCAACTCAAGGCTTCTTCAGCATCATCCTCTTCGCCATGATCGAATGCTGATTACAAGTTCATGTACATCAATGCTTCAGGCAACGGCTCATCTTCAGATGCCCAGGTATACAAACGCCAGTGTCCTCAAGGAGGGGCTGGAACGCAACCTCATCGTGGGGCTTCCCAGATCCAGACCCTCTGCCCAACGACATGAAAGATGTGCCCTACTTCATCGTGGGGGATGATGCCTTCTCCCTCACAAACCTACCTCATGAAGCCCTACACCTCCAGACGCCTCACCCGTAAAGAGAGGATCTTCAACGACAGGCTGTCCAGGCAAGGCGGGTGTGGACAATGCCTCTTGGCATCCTGGCCAACAGGTTCCAGGTACTTCTCACCACCATGCAGCATAGCCCAGAGACTGTGAGGAGGATCATGGAAGCTTGCTACATCCTGCAAATCTCATGCGCACCCTCTACCCGGTGTTACAGGACAGGCTTGTGGACCATCAGCAAGGCAATGGGACATGGAGCCTGGGGAATGGAGGCAAGGGCAAAACCTGATAGACATGTGGATGTGCAAGGCCCAACAGAGCGCTCACATGAAGGGAAGAAGCAGCGCAACCTCCTGAGACGCTGGTGCAACTCCCCAGCTGGAGCATGAGTGGCAAGACAGGATGATAGATGCTTAATGCATGCTTCCTTCAGCCTGTCTCATCACTACGGATGAGATTGGCCATGTATGTTGGGTGGCCACACATGAACAGGGGCGTTTAATAAAGAGTGTGTTTATGTTGACATGTGTGGATGATTATTACATTATTATTGATAATAAAGGGCCATAGGTGTTGCACCTGGGAGGGTAGACCATACCAGTCCCACTATGCTTGTGCTGGAGGTTTCTTATCCCACCAGCTATTACCCATCCAAAGGTATCCCTGCTCATTCCTCAGGTATCCCTGCCCATCTCTCTCTCTTAACCCATATCCACAAGCATGCAAAGGCTTAAACCATTTCTAAAAGTTTCCACAAGACTTTATTTAAAAAAAAAATGAATAGCTAAGTCTGTGAATCATAAATAGACTTTATTAACAACAAGCTATAAGACAAAAATGAGTCTCTGGCACTCCTCTTGGTCGCTCAGTCTCAAGTGCGGTTAATTAATTGCTGTGGAGGTGGCCTGTGCTAGAGTGCTTGTCATCTCTATTCAGAAGCAGCAGAAGCAGAAGCCGAGCCCGTGCTGCAGAAGCCCAGGAGAACCAGAGTGAGGGCCAGGGGCGGGATGGTATTCTGTCTCTTCCAGGGCTGGCAGCAGATGGCTTGAGGCTTGCTGTGCTCCAGCAATTGGTTGTGGGGGTTGCTGGCTGGGCAGGGAGGCTGGCAGGAACCAAGGCTGCAGGGAGGCAGGCACCAAGGCTGGCAGGCATAGGGAAGGCTGGTATATCAGGCACAGGCTGGCACAGTGCAGCAGCAGTCTTCTCTATATCTGGAGGCAGGCTGGCAGGCAGGCACCAATTTGCCGGTATCTTTACCAAGGTATATCCAAGCTGGCAGGGAGGCAGGCAGGAAGGCTCTATAAGGCTAGGCAGTAAGGCATTCTCTGCTGGCAGGTTATTCTGGCAGCAAAGGCTGCAGGCAGGCTTTCTATCTTATCTCTATTGGCCTATATATATGGGCAGGTTTGGCAGGCAGGCTGGCAGGGAGGCTGGCAGCAAGCTGGCAGCGGAGGCTGCAGGGCAGGGCTGCATCTATGCTCATAGCATTTCTCTCTTCAAGGCTTTGCAGCAGACATGCAGCAGGGCAGGCAAGGTAGCCAATCTGTCCGGCAGCAGGTCTTTCCTCTGAATGTATTCTGCTTCCAGTCCGTTATATCCACTTGTGGCTGACTTCTCTCTTATGCGCAATTAACGCCAGGCATGCATTAGCGTCCGCTGTGCATCCCTTTTGGTGCATTTGTTTCCGCCTTCATCCGCTAGGCTTTTCCGTCTTTATTCCATTTCTGCGTCCCACTTTGCTGCGGCCCCCAGTTCCTAGCAGATGGCATCTCTCTTAATCTATCTCTATCTCTGCTTTTCCTCTGTCTAATTCGTCTCGTTTATCTTCCCTGCCGTCTCCCTCCCATCTCATCTCTATGTATATTTTCTTCTCTTTGAGAGCGGATAACCAACGGATGGAACATTATTGTCGTCCGCGGTGTCCTTTTTGCTACGTTGAGGCAGGTGTGACATGGCTTTAGCAGTTCCCAACGTGGAATAGGAACCATTTCTTAATTAATGAAGATTATTTGAGGAGCGATGGTAACCATGCCAGACAGCACCTTTACAAACTTGTGCTGTGCGCAGATTGCACCTTTCCTGGACTGGGATCTGCTCGGGCTATGCTCACATTCACTCATGCCTAATCACCTCCCAAATGGACTAGTGCAGGAGAAGGAGAATCTGGGAAGCTACAGCTGATGAAGAATCTAGTGGCACAGCAACTGGGCCCCTAATCAACTCCACTATTCTACATTATTACAGTATTGAAATTCAAGGAACAACTTAAAATGGAACAAAGTTATTTGAGGAATCAACATTCTCCTTCATTATGTCTACCCATCCCGTTAAGTCCAGAGAGAGGAGGCATTCCAGATCCTGTCTGTTAAGGAAAATATCATCCAGCAGGCCTGAAGAGAACTGTAGTGCCACTGTTTGGAATATCAACCCACTCAGAAGGTAGATTTGGTCCCAACAATTTGCATATCATAAGCTTTAAAGATATTAATTCTGCTACCAGTGTGGGGATACAGGTATGGCTAGGCTCTAGAGTGGTTTTTTTGATTATTGGTAATGGTTTTTTTTTTAAAATATTTCAGCTATTTATTGACTTGAGATGGTTTTATTATTGCTTATGTTCTGTTTATATAGTTTTGAATTATTCTCAACCACTTAAAGTCTGTAGTTGAGACAGGCATTCCTATAAAATTGAAATAAATAAATTAAACCCTGGCACATCACAGAATACTCTCCCTCCTGTGCTCCTCAGGACTTCTGAGGTATTTTATTTTTTATTTTATTTTATTTGCTGGGTTTGTCAATTGCTTACAGATAATAGGTATAATAAAAACATGGTTATGAATACAAGGATACATATAAGAAAAATAAAAAAAACAACATAGGACAGGACGGTAGGCAACTTGGTGCGCTTTGCCCTGGCCCCCCTTTACCCAGGGAAAAAAAAAAAAAAACCTTCTTAGGAAAAGGTGAGGTCAATAGTATAAAGTTTAAGGTTAAAGTTTTTGGATTTGGGGAAGAAACCAGAGTAGGATAGGAGTATTCCAGACATTGACCACTCTGTTGCTTGCGCTGAAGTCGTATTTCCTTACAATCAAGTTTGGTGCGATTAACCTATGATTATTGTATCTATTGTTTTGCTCTTTTTGTTATATTATACAGAATTGTTATACTGATATTGTATTGTTATACAAGAAGCTGAAACTATTTATTAACCGCCGTAGACATTGCAAGTATGATTTAATACCATACTTAGCATTAGACCCAAAGATGTGCTAATATCAAGGTTTTTAGGTCTGAATTTCAAGTCTGGTGCTAATGTATCCTGCAACGACAGAGGAGTGATGGAGAACTCTTCTGTGAAATATTTCTGGACTTTCTCAACTGTTATGATAATATTCAGATATGATAAGGTGGTTTCCAGACTGAATGAGCTGTATTCGAGTATTGGGCTCTAGCAATGTTTGTATTGCTTCTAGTTAGTAGTTGTATTATTACCAGAGAAAAAGCTACATAAGATTAACACTCTTAATGCCTTTTTGAGACTTGTAGAATTACAGTGTGGCGCTAGCATTTAGATCCATTTGAGATGAGTACTCCAAGGTCCTTAGACACAATTTGGATCATCAACAAGGTCTTGACAATTCAGACCTATATTTTATTTTCTGTTTTTTTTTTTGCCAATATTTCATTGAGGATTTGAAGTTTTCATTTGTTTGAACCAATTCTGATTACTAGTTGAGGACCTTTTGAAGGGATAGCAGAGATTATCATATGGTGTTGATAGCTTTACATCTCAGCGAAAGAATGTAGTTGCTCTTAAATTGATCACAGAGTCATTATATAGAGGTATGAGAGAGTGGCCTAGAAATGCTCTTGTGGATACCACTGCTGACAAGTACGGAAATTGATAAGACACTCCAATTTTGACCATTTGTTGGTCTGTTTGACACGAATGCTTCTATCCAGTTATGCAGGTGTCCAAAGAGACCAATAAGATTTTAGGTTTAGGAGTAGTTTGCCATGTACCACTGAAGCAAAGGCTTACAGAAGTCTATGTATATTTGTCTATTGCTTTGCCGCTGATCAAGTTGTGTAGTCCATATGGTTTTTGCAGTGTAAGAAACCAAATTGTTATTGGAGAGTTGGTTGTTTGTCTCTAAGTGGAGGATAAGTGATTGGTTAATAATTGATTCCATGACTTTATAGGTGATGCAGCATAAACAGATTGGTCTGTAATTTTCAACTAGGCTGGATCTCCCTTTTTGTAGATGGGGATGACTTTGGCTGGTGACAATAGTTTTGGCAAGGAGCTGGTCCTGAAAGATTTTTTAAAGATTATGCTAGAGCGGTTCTGCTATGGCAGTGGAACAGCTTTTTTAAGAGAAGCACATATTCCGTCTGGTCCAATAGATAGAGATAGGTTTTTAGATTGAGTAGTGCTTTTTCAACATTGGTCTACTGTAAAATTTATATGTATTAGATTACTATAGTTGTCTGTGGTTCGACTAGGAGATACTGGTATGATCCATTGCTGTTTATAAATACTGAGCCCAAAGACCATGTTAAAGAGGTTGGCTTTAATAGTGTCATCATTCCAGTCTTTACCACAGGTCCTTTCAGGGGTGGGATGGACCTGAAGTCTTAGTTTGTTGTTTACAAAATTGTAGAAAGTGCAGGTGGAATTGATGCATAGAAGGTTTTCCCTCTTGTTTAATGTGATAATTGTTACATTCAGTCTTTATCTGGTGGCATAAGTTTTTATATCGGCTTTTGAAGTTGGCAATGTGACCAGATTTGTTTTCCACCATAGTAATTTCTTTTTGGATTGAAGCTTCCTTATTGTTATAGGTAACCTGTTTTTTCTGGTTTTTGGAGTTGTTATTGATACAAAAAAATAGTTTGATGACTCTTTTGACTTCAAGTAAAAATAGTTGTAATGGTCTTCAACAGTATTGCATCCAGTGAATAGAAATTGCCAATCAAGGGATGAGAGAGCATTGTCTATAAGATCATAGTTGCCTTTTTTGAAGTTATAATTGGGATCACATCGTTTGTTTGATTTTTGTGTCGAGACAAAAAAGTCAATCATGATGTATTATTGTTGGAAAAGGGTTCTTTAATTTGTATTCTGTTAAATTGAATTCAAACTATTGCAAAAGAGATTGAGGCAGTTGTTAAGTCTAGTATTGTTGGTTACTAGTTGTTCCAGTCCCAGGTTGTTACAACATTGTAGAAGGTTGATGTATGGGTTCAGTTTTACATTCGTTTAGGGTCCAGTTAATGTGAGGTAGATTGAAGTCACCAAGAAAGATAAAAGTGTATGGGTGGGAAGTTGCCCATGTTAGCTTGTTTATCCATGAATTTAGCTTGTTTACATAGTCGATGTCATCATCAGGGGCTCTGTAACATCGTAAGAATTGAAATGTGATATCTAAGGACAGTTCACAGACAATAGACTCAGGAAGAGCAACCTCTTGGGTAACTTGGATGTTTTTTAAATGTAACAACTTTTTATAGAAGATAGCAATACCACCTCCTCTATGGATTTCACGATCTGATCAGTAAACATGATAGTCTTTTACTGTGGTAATGGAGTCAGGGAGAGTTGCATTGAGCCATGTGTAAGTAATAGCCTTACTGGTTGGGAAATTATGGGAACTGAAGTCTATCACAATTGGAGGGGGGCAGTTTAGAAAGCCTAAAGTAATATATGAAAAGCTTTCTGGTAGCACAACCAAATGCATTCTAGAAATTTTATTTATATCTATAATATAACTTATTATGAATTATTTCATTTTTTCATTCATTCCAAACAATTAGCAGTAAACCAGAGTGAAAGTAAAAAACATTCGCAATGCAGCTTTGAATACTTCTATGAAGATAAGAACTCCAAGTAATTTTATCACCAGTCCTCTCATTTATAACCTTGGCAGGTCTATAAAGCAAGGGAAAGCTGAAGCAAGGTCATAAGCAGTCACAATTTCATTTAGCAACTGCTTTGCTTAATGACAAAGTTGTCAGTTGTAGTTGCTAATGAGGACTATCTGTGAAGCATAGCTGTGTTTTTATTTGCTGCTATAAAAATTAAGCCTATTACTTACAACATGCTGATTAATGAGTATCATCACCACAAAATTTGAAACATTTCAAAGTATCCCAAAGAATATAAGTACTGCCTTGTATTTTATTCAGCTGTTCACTTTGTAAGGTATTGTATTAAGAAAACTAGTATCACATACACTTTGCTAATTTGGAAAGCAGAAATAAATACAAGTTTCAATTGTGACTGTTGAATTAAAATGTTCACTGTATACATGGTAAACAAAAGCAAAAACTGAATTAGCAGAACATTGGAAAAATCTGTTTACTTCTAAGAATTGTTAAAGGATTCTTCATTTGTTCTTTTATCAATATGTTAATTAAAACCATTCTCTTTAAATGGATTTTCACTTGAACAAAATCTTTAGTTAGGTATCCTTTCAGACTACTGGAGGAAAAAGCTAAATGCCAAAGATTTATTAAACAAAATGAAATATACTATTCATAGTTAGAAGGCAAAGCTGTATTTAATGGCCATGTTTCCTTCCACTTTACAGTTCCATTCCTGAAACAAAATAGCTAGAAATGAAATAGATATGCCATTATTTATCATTATATAATCATTATCATTCATTATTCTTTTAGTTTCTTTAGGTGTTTATCTTAAATACTGGTTTAATGGGGTGGAAGAGAGAGAACATAGGGCAAACCTGAATGGGCATCTTATCACCATGGACATTGGCATCTAGATGAGATGAAACACCTGAGCATGTGTGGCAACTTAAAGTATCATTATAGCAGACAGGTATCCATAAATTGGCTACAATAATAGTACTAGTGTATATACTACTAGTCTATATGCTAGTTATATCACTTGTATATCATACTGTTTAATTAGCTACAATTAGTCTATATTTCATTTCTCAGCCTTTTCCTCTGACAACCAGTAACCTGAAATCAAACCAGATAACCAATGCTTTTTCTCTAAACTGCTTCTGTACTTGGGTTTGAGATCCAGTTAATTAGCAGTAGGTCCAAATCATGAGCAGCACCTTAAGAGCATAGCAACCTTGTGCTATCATGGGGCTCCTTCATTTTTGCATTGGAATTGGGCTTGGTTTGAGTATTCCACTATGAGCACTTTTGTGTGTTCTTTGTACTATCCAAATACTTGAGTGGTTTATATTCACTTTTGAACAGATAGGAACTTCTGTTCACTTCTGTCAATTTCCTTTGCATTAGCTATTCTTACTGTGGCAGTTGTAGTGGCTTTTCCTGGTGTATTCATCTTTAGTAAGGTACTCTAATTTTGACACATAAGATGGAACACTTGGTTAAAGAGCTGAAGGAAGTTTGAAGATCAAGCACACATGATGAACAAGAAGGGTGTCATGATCATAGCAGCAAAGAAAAAGATTGCCTTAATAGAAGCTTAGAGTTTTTCATGCTCATGGAGCTATTGAATATTTCTTTGAAAAGTACTACATTTCTGGAACTTCACTCTATTAAGAGCATCAAACAAATTCTTTTTCAAAGTCACTTCAACAAGGTCACTTTTTAGCAAGTGAGCAAATAAAATGTTTATCGGGGATTTATTTCCTGACATTCATTTTTAGATTTCCAAATTATACATTTCCTCTGATAGTTTGAAAGTCACCTTGACATTTGAAACTTCAAAATGGCCAGAATTAACCCTGAACTAGAAATAGATAAATTGAATTCTCAAAACTAAAAGAACTAATATAAAGTCCTCCTTTAATGGAAATTCAGTCAAAAGAAAGGGAACTTGACTCCTAGCAATGCAGTTGATAAGACAAGGATCACTAAATTTCTTAGGGGATACAACTTTAATATTACATTTCAAAACAAAAAATATCACAAGGTTGCCAAATCTCACAATATACTAGGCATATTGACCCTGGAACCCATCATACAAAAACAATGAAAGCTCACATATGATGATTTTGTGAATTTGGGAAAGTAATTATAATTTCTATAAGAAAGGCACCCTTAGGCATTATGTTGCAATCCAATATAATATCAGTCCAAATGGGCTACTGGGGGTGTTGCCATTAGTGGAGGGAAAAATTAATTGATACAATTCAGCGATGAGAGTAGGATTGAAGTAGATTTAAATCCCCAGTTAGCCATAAAGTTTACCATATAACACATTGGGCCACTCATCAACCTTAACCTACTGCATATATGTTGTGTTGTTTTCCTGACATAAGAGGATAAATACCAATGTAATAAATACAAATAAACTATGGAGGACATTTCTTTGACATGAAAGAACAGGTATAGGCAAGAGAAACAGAATTACAGTCACATTCATATCCTGAATTAAGAAAGATGTATCGCAATGCAGAGGAAAATATCATTAACATGACTAAAGGGGCAAGATTATCCCCAAAGTTTGGATTCAAGAAAGATCCACAGAGCATTATATGATGTAACGGTTTGAAGATAACTTGGAGTTCAACTAGTTTGACATCCTGTTCAGGGTAGGAATCTACTATTATAACACACAGCAGATGGTCATCATGAAAAAGAATGTATTACCTCCTGAGACAAACTGATCCAGTGTTAAAAATTTCTTACATTTAGGAAATCATATCCAATTAAAATCTAATTCTTTTCAGGCCTATAGTGGTTAAGGCAGAAGGCTAAAAACCAGAAGCCTGTGAGTTCCAGCCCTATCTTACGTATGAAGTCAACTAGATATGATTGGGTCAATAACTCCCTCTCAGCCCCAGGAGGTGGGCAATGGCAAACCAGTTCTGAAGTCTTGCCAAGAAAACTGCAAGGACTTATCCAGGCAGTTGCCAGGAGTCAACTGACTGAAAAGCATACATACACAGACACTTTTTATACTTCTGATTTTTTGTACCAAATCATAGAACTTTGAAAAGCCAAAGGACAGTAGGAGTTAATGGGCTCTGTGCTTATCATCTGTTACTACTATTCTATCCTGGTAACAAGTCTACTCCTTTTCCTTCCTTTTTCTATCAATATAAAACCAAAACAAATACCCTTTTGTTGCTTGAAATTTCTCTTGTCAGCCTGTTTCTTTGCAATTTAAACTTTCTAATATTTTTTTGGCAGGTATTTGGATTATCATCTTTATAACACCTATTTTGCATGTCTCCAGTTCTTTTCTTCATTGAAAGCCCTCTCAGCATCACCAATAGTTTGCTAAGCTGCACCTTTCCACCTTTTTTAACTCACTGGAATGATAGGAATGATTGTACTTTTTAAATGTTTTTTTAAAGAACACCCAAAACTCCTGTGCTATATTTGTAGATTGTTTTCAAAATTAGTCAGAACAATTAATAGAACTCAGGATACAGAAGAGAAAAGGAGCAAGGAGCAGAATGCCTAAGACAATTTAAGGGATGAAATATTCACAGTATGGTAAAGTACAATAAATTTTAAAATACAATTTTTAAAAAATTCAATTACACAATGACACACTTTTAAAAATAACTGAGATTTTAAATTAAACTTGAAAGTTTTTACTCATAGCTGTACTTTCTGGCAGGTTGGATGCATATACCCTTTTGATTACATCAAAGTAAGCAACACAAATGATAAAACACATATGCTGATTTTTTTAACATTATTAAATTCAGACATAAATATACACCCTCAGGAATAAATATTGCCAAACAAGGATTGTCATCCAACCCCTCTTTTCTCTTATAGCTCTTATATAAACTATCACGTTGTACAGCAATTTTATCTCTATATAAATACTCTACATAGTGAAAGCTTTCAGATTTGCCAGTCTTTATTTTCTATTATGGAGACATTCTTTCTGATAAATATCACCTAGCCCATAGAAACTTA
This sequence comes from Laticauda laticaudata, assembly GCA_004320025.1. Taxonomy (NCBI): domain Eukaryota; kingdom Metazoa; phylum Chordata; class Lepidosauria; order Squamata; family Elapidae; genus Laticauda; species Laticauda laticaudata. Next base: position 3,705 of record BHFT01066511.1, on the reverse strand, counting down.
GTGCAGACTCATCACAATATCTACTTTTTCCCTGAGGCTTTTAAAATACATTAAAAACTGCCTTCTTTCTTGACATTGCTAATATCTTCTCAATTGAGGTTGCTCTATTTTATAGCATATTTTACCTTTCTAGCAATGCATTTTTTTTTAGAAATACTCCTGTGACACATTTTCTTGAAGCCAAAGCCCAAAAGACAAATTCCTGTGCAATCATGAAACAGAGTAATGATTGTTTCTGATTTTACAGTTTCACATTCTATTTCAAATGATAATGCCATTTCCCCCAACCTTCTAAAAGATAGGTGATAGTTGGACATCTGAATGATTAAAAACAACAGGTGGGAAAGAGTTTCATTAGTTTGAGCTCAATCATTGCCTGGATTAATAATAAGCTTTTCTTACAATAGAATCTCTCATTATTTTTCACTTTTCTGCTGTCCTTTCTTGTCCATTCTATATGACTATTCCTTTCCTTTTCAGCTAGGCTCTTTATTCACTTTCTATCTTAGTCAACTTTCTATTTGCCTGTGAGTATTGCTCCATTATTTCAGAGCATGGCTTTTGCCCTCTTTTTTTTCTATCTTCTTGATTTGGGAAAAACAGCACATCTTTTCACAAAAGTAGTTTGCATTCTTCTTTAATGCAGAGGTGGTATTCAGCAGGTTCTGACCAGTTGTGGAGAACTGGTAGCAGAAATTTTGAGTAGTTCAGAGAACCGGCAAATGCCACCTCTGACTGGAGATTTTACAGTATCCTTCCCCTGCCACACCCACCAAGCCACGCCCACAGAACCGGAAGTAATTTTTTTTTAATCCCACCACTCCTTTAATGCTGCATTCTTCTCCCCTTCTTTCTATTTGTAATATTTACTTTACAATTAAGGCTTGCATTAATTAAGGCTAGAACCTGAACTGCTATTTCATAAAGACATAGTGAGTCTACACCACATATAGTTCAATAACTGGATCTCCTTTGCACAACATTCTTTTTGTCACCTGGAAACTAATTATCAAGAGATAATCACATACTTTCTGTTAACAAACATACAGATCCTGTAAGAGCAAATGATTTGTATCCTGAACTGTTCTCCCCTGCTTATTTGTAATTATCATATAAATGAGGCACTTTCAATGACCTCTTATTTCCGCTTATTTTTCTTTTAGCAATGAAGATGCACAAGTTAGACAGGTTTCAGAGAATTCTGAAAGCAGTTTGAATTATTTTGCTTTTTGGGATGCCTTTTCATTACCCAGAAATGTGTCTATTGCTATTATTAACAGAGTTTGCTAGTAAAATTAAATACTGAGTTATACTAGGAGGCTGAAAAATGAGAAAGTACTATTTATGCAGATGAAACTCCATAGGTAAGTTGCTATAGAAAATGTTGCTAAGTCTGACAGGAGTAAACTTCAGCTTCATTCTAGTTAGCTTTCCTAAGTCAACATATTTTTAACAATATTTTGAGTGGCTGGGGAGATTTGCTTCTAATACAAATTCATTCAAACCATTGAGTTCAGGCAGCACAAATTAATGAGGTATCTCTGAATTTTAATGACTTCTGCCCTGTAACCCAGCAAAGTTCATGTAACAACTGACAGCAAGACAGTTACAGAGCAAATCAGATGGAGGCAGAAGCAAACATCACATCACACAGGAGACTGCTGTTGAAGAAAAGAGCACAGGGCAACCAACATCTCCCAGCAAAAGGGTGATGCTTCATGTCAATTCAAAAAGGAAAAGAAGAGACCAACTCTTCAACTGGCCACCTTCTGGCAGTGACCACCAAAGCAGTTCCTGACTGATTTACAATCAAACTGAACTTCTGTACTTAAGGATGCTTAAGCCATGATGTTGTGCAAGTGGATTTTATTAAATAGCATTCAGGCAGCATTTTCAGGTTTTTACTTTCTTTTTTTTTTTAAATCTTAAAGTCAGCCTTCTTCAAGCCAGCAGTTTTCAAATATGTGGGGATTACTGCTGGCTAAGAATTCTAAACCCAATACATCTCAAGGTGCTGCTGTTTTAAGGACTGCACAAATAAGAATGTACAAGCTGGCTCAGCTTCCTATGTATTGCAAGAATACATTCCTTATGAATGAATATAGTATTTTAATGAAATGAATACAGGAAGTGGGGACATTGGTATCGTAACATGGATAAAGAAAGATGTACCTGTTTCATAACTGAATGGCAAAAGAAATGAGGATGCATTCTCTACACATGTAAAAATATTATTAGAAATTGGTGCCAAAAGATGTGAACATTTAAAAGAGGAAATAGAAATGGAGAAGCTATAATTTTTGGTAGGATCTGATAGATTTCCAGACTCCTTTATGAGACAGGCTACTGGGTAACCTATGAAAGGACCACAAAAAACGCTGCTGATTTAATTGCAGGTAGCAGAGAAAGGCAACATGTTTTTTTTCTGCAAGAAAGAAAACTGGGAACTTGCCAGTTTGACCAACATGACCACAGGCTTTCTAAAGATCCAGAAATCCCTGCAGTTCTAACATTTATTTGAGGCTCTCCCTTCTTTTTACTATGTCCCAATGCAATCTCTCCACTAAATTCAGTAAACTAATAAATAGGAGTTTGGGGAAAGTCCTAGACTCTACCATATGGTTACTGTCCTACATGCCAAGAATAGATCCATATGACTATTTCAAGTACTCAGACATACTAGGATAAGACTTTCAAGGAATGGGTTACTTGCCCTTTACTATCCTTTTTTTAAAAAAAAAATCTCAGTAATTATGATAGCCTATCTGAAAAAACGACAAATTTACTTCTGTATGCATTTGTTTAGAAGATTTTTATAGCCATCCAATGCATGTAATAGAAGTAGTGTGGGGGTGGGGGTACATAATAAAAATGTATAATGTCAACAAACCCGGTTCTATAAATCAACATATCAGCACCACATACTCCTTTTCCTAAAAGATGGCACCACATTTTTAAGATTCTGATAGTTTTGATTGGTCTAAGGTAAAAGTATTCTTTTGATTCTATAGTTAAGTACCTTCTTCCTTCTTTCAAATCTTGAAGCACAGAACATCACGTTATAATTTCTGAGCACTTTTTAAAAATAAAACATTGTAGTAATGAAGCTGGACTCTGAGAAGGAAAAGTTCAGGAATTTTATCTTTTATGTGTTTTTTTTTCTACCTACTATTTTTCTCCCTCCTTCTACCACCACACTGCCCCTCAACTCCCCCCTCCCCCGGATAAATTTACAGTTATTGCTATGCGGAAAAATATTTACTTGTGAAATAAAGCATTGTGAAGATCTAGGTATTGCATTATATTTATTTTTTTAGATATAATTTGGATATTAGCTACAAGCATAGTCTACCTGAGCCAAATATTTTCCAAAACTGCTTCTTTTATTTAGTTACCAAGAATTGCAACCCCAATATAACAATGACACTTTGAGTTTTGGAAGATAAAACTAGGAACTCTTGTAACTTGTAAGATTCTAGACAAGAATATTCTCACCTCTGGAAATCTGGAAGGTCCTGACCTTGTTAAGCTTTTCCAAGATTTTGAAGACCTGACTTTTCCCCCAGGGGTCAGACAGTTAGGCAAACCTGGCAGTCTTTTTGCGATTGTGCTTTATTGCCTTAACCTCGGGTGTTCTATATGTAAATGGTTGACTCCAAAGCTACAAATCTGATTGGCTAAGAAAACTAAGCATTGGATTGGTTC